>JAVQJD010088371.1:0-45136 GCA_036023655.1 Nannoperca australis | reverse complement strand
AAACACTTTGAGTACAACCACACAGCTGCGCCAGCGTGTGATTGGACCAATCACAGGACTCGTACAACGTTCAACGTGAGGCCTTCTATAACAATTCTACTGACAACAACTCGTGATCTGATTGGCTCTCGCAACTGTCTATCAACTGTATGTATCCGTTCACTTACATTGCACAGTCGCCAGCATTGTTGATTCTGAAGGCCTCAGGCAGATTTCATACAGCCTGGCAACACAAGCTAGCTGAATTCTGATTGGATAAAAACTCTAACCTTAAAACAACATGAACATGAAGAGAATATGAAGAATATTTTTATATATTTAGGGAAAGTAAATTCAAAATCAAATTAACTTTTATCTATCATGATCATGATTTATGTTAGGCCAGCAGAGAAGGCCTTGCTGGCCCTGACGGCCCACCACTGATTAGACCCCACTGAGACATGAGAAAATGTATACAGGTCAGTGTCCGAAAGGATAATATACTAAACTAACACATTAAAATGTGTACGTTCGATCAAGTCAGTGAGAATAGAGTCAGAATAGATGTGTGTGTGTGTGTGTGTGTGCGCGTGTGCATTTGCATGTGCGTGTGTGATTTATGGCATGCTATTTATTAATAAATACCAATCAAATTACACACACACACACACAGACAAACTCTCCCATGATGATTAGCCTCTCAATGCCGCCCCCTCTCTTAGAGGGGATGAGCTACTTTTGGACTTCTTCCACTCATAATAAATGATAGGCTAAAGTCTTGGACTCTTATATTTTTGTTTTTTCATCCAAATGAGCTTCATGGAGCTTTAGTGCTCTGTTGAGTAAGCAGTTCTCTGCCACATGTGGCCTATATTGTCCTAATATTCTCCCTGGTGTTTGAATGGTCTCCACAAGAATTGGCCTCTTGTTCATTATCAATGTTCGTGACTCCCTAAAGTTCCTCTTGATAACAACAGCACAGCCCTAACTGGTAGTTTAGGGCTTCACTGACTGTGAGTGAGTGATTGTTGTGTCATTACATTACAAAGTAAACAGGCAACAACCTTTTCATTGAAAATTAAGTATTTAGCCTTAGGATAGATAGATGTAATAATTTTATTAAAGTTTCTTATATTGGAATCCATTAGCAACAGCTGCTGTTGTGTTTTACATTAAGACCAGCAAGAGAGATCTCACAGCTCATAGTCATCTGCTCACACTTTCTTCACATGCTTTCCAGTCACTGGTTGAACCAGATGGGTTGGGTTCATGTGTGTCCGGGAGCTTTAGGAGAAATGCAATTGCCTGTGGATCAGAGGTAAATGACTGAAGTATTGACTGATTGTACTTGTTTTCACATTTGTGACCTCCTCCTGGTATCATGTTGATTTCTTGGTGCTTCTATTCTGAAAAAATAACTCTTACTTATAAACCTTCAGTGCTGAACTTGACTGGTGAGGCAGCATTCCCGCCTTCTGCCAGAGCAGCAGCAGACTGGGTCCCCTGTTGTCTTTGGATATTGTTGCCGACCTGGTTAGACCACACCACCACTCTTCCATTTAGTCCAGCCAAGTACACCCACACTGCTATTCAGCAGCATCGCATCTTTGTAGGTTAAGTCTGGCTACATAACAAGAACAAAAGTACCAACTTCTGATGGCCACATTTAAACCTTCAGCAGTCTTTGATAACAAAAAAGATGTGTGGAACAGCACTTTATTTAAAGTCGTACTTTCAGAATAGAGTGGAAAAAAGTAATTATCAATTAGATTAACAATTGTATGATAATTAATTAATTGATTTACATTGGTTAACTTATCATATATATTAGTTGGTAAGGTGTTTTCAACTATTAATAATAATAAGAACCTTGTTTTAAATCAAAGTGCAAGTTATTCTTACAAGTTAACTATAAATAGAAACAATACAAAGGCATATTTTTCACCCTCAGCAGTAGCTGTCTTCGTCCTCTTCCTCTATCTCCTCCTCCTTCTCTTCCTGTTACAATATAGAAATTCAAACTGTCCTATAATACTGGAAAACAAAACAAACAATCAAAATCCAAAACATATTAATTATGTAATAATGAAGTACCATGTGAACTGAGAGGAATTTCGTTTCATTCTGGTCAGTTTTGATTTGACGGTAAAAGTCTTTGTTTAGGATTCCAGTCTGCTGAAAGTGATCTGTGGTGGAGTAGCTGGTTGCTACACTGCTAATCTGGGACCTCAGCCCAGAGGACTAGCTCGAAGCTACTACAGCAGCCAACAACCCACCACAATTGTCTGTGCCTTTGTTTACGGAGAAATATGTCGTTCTAATCCCATGTGTGGTGGGAAGTAGAGTGGGCGGTTTGATTCCTTGTGTGAGGGATTTTATTTGAAAGGGATCCAGTATCCAAACATCAAGCTGTACAGATTACATTATCAGCGTCCTGCTTAAAAATGTGCAAAGAGGTAGCAGTTGTAAATGTCCCACGCTTTGCTGCATGCATGCCAAACTGCACTGTACTTTGGCTTCATCCACCAAGAAGAAAGACTGAAAGAGAGAAAGGGTCAGTAAAATGTTGGAGTAAGTTTTGTGTGCCAGGTGTAAAACATTCAGGGAATAATTACCGTTCCTGCAGCGCTAATGCAGGACTGACGAAGTGTGATGACTCAGACTTTTATTTAGGTACATCCAGTGTAATGATTTATGAAATACAAACTATACTTATGGAACCCATTCATAGCTTTATGTCAATAATTTGTTAATCAGCTCCTGCTGATTTTCCATTTTCATGGCAGCGCCCCAGGCCACAGGTTTGTAACTTCAAAACTTCTCTTTTCTTTCTTTTTATAACCTTCAATGAACTTGATTTTACGTTTAAAGGATCTTACATTTTACACTGTTTATAGAGATCGTCCATAGCATGAATTCACCAGAGATACGCTTTTTGCACTGAAGATCTTCGCCTCCATCCAATTATAAACTTATTCCATTCATTTTTCTTTTTTCTCAGACCCATGCACTGGTTGAATAGGATTCCTGTCTATCACAGGGCTAACACGCCACAATGATTCTGATTTATGTTTTGATTGTGGACAGGGAACTGGGGGGGGGACCCTGCTGGAAACCCTGAAATCTCTGCCTACCGCAACACCACTCACTGTGTTTACTGTTTATTGACAACTTTTGTGAATGTATAGTAAGGTAGGTGGGAATCTTGTAATGCTTGACAAGAACTATGCACACCAAATTTGAGACAAAATCCAGTTATAGATAAAAGTTTCAACCTCAGCGGAACCCCTTTTTATTTACCAATCAGAAATCCTAATTTACTGATATAATATTAGTGAAAAAAACTATTACTTTGCAATAATGTACCAGATAAATTGATAGGAACTTCCTTTTATTCAGGTCGGATTTGATCTAATGGCTAAAGAAGCTAAAGGAAACCCCAAAAGAAAATTATTGGTTGTAAAAAACTTGTGTTTCTTAAATATACTTTGTCAGCCTTCAAGGTGGCACTTAATTTGACCTTGTCAAATTGTCTCCGAATGCATAGAGAGAAATATTTCAACAGCTTCACTGTGTTTCTTATGTAGTTATAACTGTAAGCCTGGCCACTGGTTAGCTTACTGCTCCACAGCTGCGCTTGACAGCTGCCTTGGGACAATTGTCTGGAGTTACTGTACTTAAGCTGCATTGGCTTCCACACATTTCACAGTACAGTACATCACCCACTAAATAGTTATAGTCTACACCATCATCATATCCATGCTGACTCTCTGAGCATAATGCTGTGACCTGGACCATGCAGCTCACATGGCACATACAGTATGAATCCATTGTAAAGATTAATTGGTGTTTTGTACTCTTTATAGATGCTGGAAATAATGTTCTTTTTGTGGCTGATACAATGGATTCTAATTGAGGAATGAATAACTTCTGTCACCTTTAATTGATGACCAAGTAATTCCAACAAGATTGGCAGGTCTAAACAAAAAACAAAGTATCTAGTCTGAATATTTGTTCTTTAAACTCTGAAGTCTCAACAGCTAGCTAAATGATTGTCATTTTTACAGACGATCATCCAGATCAAACTCCTGCAGATTAAGATCTGCTTTAGTACTATGCAGGACAGATGTAGGATGGATGCATGCATGAGTAGGGGCTTCTATAATAGCTTTGTTCGCCCCTGCAGGGCTGGTGGTGCTGAGCAGCAGCGTAAAACAAAGACCATGTCTGGCACAGAAGGCAACTGATGGCATCTTCCTCACTCATGCATAATTAACACACAAGCAAGGCCAACACGTGTAGGCATGCATAAGCACCCACACATTGAGAAAAAGGGAGTAAGGGAAGTCACATGTTTACTTCATATACTGTACGCTTTATCAGACACACACAAACAAAGGCAGACACTTGCACACACAACCCTGTTTTCCAGTAGCTTTCATCATTATTACACAATAGTCATTTTGCAGTAAACTTATATAACTGGGGAGCCAGCTGCTCAGGGAGAGAGAGAGATTCTGTGGGGAAAGACACTCGAAGAGACAGCGGTTGTGTGTGTGTGTGTGTGTGTGAGAGAGTGATTATGTGGGTGGGGGCTGCTCTTTCACTTCTTATTAGGAAAGGTCATTTTGTTTGTGATTCAGGACAAAATCAAAAATGTAAACTGAAAATAAAATGTTGCTAATTTTGAAGGTTTATGTAGGTGTCACGCATGTCTTTATTGTGGCTGTTGGATTGCAATCTGTAAAGAACAGCTAAAATACTGATATTTTATTATTTTCACATAACATTAGTCTTTATGATGGTGTTATTGATCCAGCTGTGGTTACCGATACAATTAGTAAATCCGTCCACAGTGACAAAGAAAGCAAGTATTCAAAAACTGTTTTGACGACAACAAAATCTGTTGTTTGTCATTTAGCATACATCTCATTTCATCAAAATGTTTCATGCAACCTTAACTTTTTTTGGTACACCTACTTTTCCGCCTCAGCCAAGCACTAATACTTATTTGCAACATTCTGACCAATTTTTTTTTCTGGTGTTTTTTTTGCCGCAAATTGAAAATGTGCATAAAAACAGATGCCAGTGCACTTATTGCCTTCCAAAACGGCACGTATAAAGGTTTTCTCATCTGATGGCCCTATTTGTTAAGGTTTTAGGTTTATGGTTTGGCTTGGTTTAGTGGCCAAAGCGACTTTATTACGTTTAGGGAGAGACTGCTGTCTGGGTTAAAAGAAGACAACATTGACTGGTGATAGGAAACGGGAAAGAAACTGCTCTCCTGTGACAAAGTCACAGCTTTTGCTGTCAATGCAACATGACCTTCTCCCTAAGACTTTTTGTGGCAGTTATAATGTCACGCCACTTCCACCTTTGTTACATACAGACAAGAATTATAATTATTCACATGGTTTCTAGATTTCATTGTGAGGTTCAATGTAAATAGGTCTATAATTAGACATTGTACACATGACAAAAGCTGCTTTTTGTGAATACAGTCTCAACAAAGGAAATAGAATAACAAAGTTGTGACTTTTTCAGGCTGTTCATCAATTATGTTAGTGTTGCTGACAGAAGCTACTCAGGATAGGTTTATTTGTGTTATAAAAAAAATGGGAGAGACAGAGAATAATGTTTAGGAAGAAAGAAAGATGGGAGTGAGAGACAGCTTTGAAGAAGGTAGAGATTAAAAAAGTCAATGTAAGAGTGAGCAGAGGGACAAAAAATTAAAGACAAGATGAAAGGACAACAAAGGAAGAGAAACCACGGGAAAGAACTTGTGAAAAAAAACTCAAAAGGAAGGGAGGAGGGAAAGAGGGACATAAATTCAAAGTAAAAAACTGAGAACAAGATTCTGGGTAGCATGATATAACAGATGTTCTCACAGAGAGACACATTTGACCTGTGACCAAACTAACAGGCTTGCATTACATCCCTCTTTCAAATGTTTAACAACTGTTTGTTATGAATTTCCTAACTTACAGCTCCCCATCTGTCTTACAATCCCACCTGTTCACTCTAAAATTTCAAAACCTTTACCTTCCAATCTGTCCACCTGCTGCCACCCTTACTTCAAAAAATACATACATTCAAGGCTTTAGTGAAGCACCAAACTATTAATCCAAAGGGAAACAAAATGCTTAACAATCTATTGCCACAAGGCAAACGATCAGCAATTTAGACACAAACATAATGTATTATAAAATGATAAATGTATACTTTTCTTCTAAAAGAGTCTTATCTAACGTTTTACATTTTCTATTCTGTTCTATTCTAACTATGTAGGCCTTTAATCTTTGTCATATTGTCTGTTTTGAAGAGTATCCATTGTGAATTTCAAATTAAAAATGACTTTAAACTGTGTAAAGTGAGAGTAAATGAAACTTGATTTACCTTTCATCACAGCCTTGATGTAACAGTAATCTGATAAACCAAGAATTATGCATGATCCGCGGTGGAGAACATCTTGTTATAGCACCAACTTTGCAACTTGTTGCCTTGTAAGTCAAATCACTTTCTCGACGTTGTTGAAAGCTCGTCACTTGTAAAAAAGTAACCCTGCTCTCTTCTCAGTGTTATCACAACAACAGATTGTTTTGCCACCGCCTCTCAAAAAGCAGAAAACGAGATTTTAATGATTTGACAGTTGACTCATTTGAATGCCACGCGTGTCCTATGACGGCAGCTTCTCTAAATGTGTTGAGGAATTATGCAGGCAGTGTGTTGAATGTTGTTGAACATCTGTCACAGGTTCTACAGACTTGCTGCCATTTTACTTTTCATTGGCAGTGTTGTTTCCTGAAGTCATGAATTATCAATGAGGATAGCGATTTAAACTATACGCAATTCTGGCAATTTTTTAAATAATAATAATATTTTCCATGTGATATTATATTTTTCTCTCCATGATTCGTGACATCCAAAAAAATCAGAGATTAACTACATACTACTGCTAGAACTACTGCTTTGCTTTTTCTTCTAGAAAGGTTTGCTCCTATTGGAAGCTGCAAGACACAGAGGTTACTGATTGGCTGAGAGACAACAGAGAATTTGTCTCTACACTGTTTTACTTACATTTCAGAATTGTTGTAAAATGTTGGTTCATTTTGAATGCAAAATATATACATTTAGCTGGACGTCAACAGTGCCTCTTACAGTACCCTTCCAACATGTCTTCCCCCAAAACATCTGTTCCAACAGCAACTTCAGACAAACAATATGTCTTCTTTTACTTTTGTCTCTTAGACACATCTGCTGCCGTACACGCAGCAAAGATTACTGACACATAGCATATGGCTGTGGGTCTGCTCTTTTCCTTTGAGAAGAATGCCTTTTGGGTTTGCATTAACATTTTAGGCATTTAGTTGACACTTTCGTCGAGAGCAGCATGGCAATGAGTTCAGCTGTGGAATTAACTTTAGTTCCTTAAACATTACAAGAAACTGACAGCACTGAGTGCAAAGTTCAGAGCTTTGGATACCTGTAAACCTACAATAATAGTATTAGGACAGGAAGAACAAGTTCACAAGAGAGGAAAGGGGGATTGATGAATCAATCATTTTTTTGTTTTATGTGTATTTATTACAGTAAGTGCATAACAGGGGTCTCTGAAGCTGCTAGTTGGAGAGAAGTGACATTAATCTCTTGAAGATGCTCTACAAGATTAATTCAGTTAAAGGGAGTGTGTTTTAAGAGGAAGCCGGTAGATTGGCTTAAAAAAAAAAGACCTGAAACAGATGTTTCTATTTGTGGTATGTGTTGTTTTTTAATGAAAATAGATCATTATCACACATGAGACATTGGAAAAGTTCAACTTTTTTTGTGTTTATAAAGAATCGTTTTAGGAACACAGAAGCATTACCTGCATCATGTCTGCATGAACTTAGTTCTAGTTCTTCACATCAGATGGAAACATGAATGTGTTACATGAACCTAAAGTTCCTCATTTAGTTTCCGAGTTTAGACCATCGCTGAGAAACACAAAGAGACGAGAGAAAACTAAGAGAAAACAAACTCCCAGACTGACACTACAGAAGGGGGAGGTGAAGAGGCAGCAACATCCTCTTTGAGGCTTATGGGTAATTTGGTCTTAATGTTAAGAGATGCTTGTACAAGCATGCCATTTGTATGAAAGAGCCTACAAATCATCATGAGCATATTTTCAGTTGTTCATAGTAGTGATATAATGACAACAATACCCATCAAATTGAATTAGATTGTCTATGTCTTATCATTGTTGACAGCAAGTTATTTACTGCTGAGTCTACTGGAGGTTCTGTGAGCCAGATTTAATCAGGAGATGCCCTTGTGATAGCACCAGTGACATACTTGATCTAACACAACCTCTCTCAACATCCTCTTACATCCAAGACAGGTGATTACCTGGAGCATCTTTGTACATATATCCTTTGTAGCTCTACATTAACAGTCATCATAGATTAGAGCACACAAAGCTTGTAACGTCATCGGCTGCAGATTGAGAATTAGTTTGAAGCTTTGCTGCAGTTATTTCGTTTTTTTTTCTTTTTGTCAGCTTTGATAAACTCGAACATATCACTTCTAATCTTCTGCAGAATCACTCATAAAAAAACTGATCAAGTGAAAAGAACAAGAAAATAATGTGTACAAGAGGAGCACATAAACCTTGAGGACTTAAGAGCTACTTTTATGTCCTGTTTAGCAACTTGATGCTTGTAGGAATTACACATCCAAATCATTTTTAAGCCTTTATAGACTTACTAAGCCCTTTCAGTTGGGCTCTTGCTGAAGAGATCTGTCAGTTTTTAGCCTTGTAAAGCCCACAGGGTCTAAACACACACACACATTTACAGCAATAAGGGCTATGCCACAGTATCAGCACCCACTTTTTGGAGACTGTCCTCTGCAAAAACAGGACCATATAGATCATCTGTGCAAGCAGCTTATTACCACCTATATTTACACAACACAGGACTTTCACCGAGGAGACCACTGTTCGTGTCCGGTGTGAAACCAAAAGTCAATGCTGACATATCTTAACTTACGTACATAACTTAACATATGTTACTAACATAGTTACTCTTTTTAGACATTTGTATACACAGGAAGCTTTATGAATTATCAGATCTGTGAAGTTTAATGTTAGAAATCTGTGTATAAAATACTAAAATGTATTCAGGTGGTGATGTGTACTGTTTTACGTGTGTTCAAATGGCTTGGAATTCGTGTGTGGATTGGAACATTTGTTTGTGGGTGCCCAAAATTACACACATTTCTAACAATTTTGATTCTAATTTCTCTCCATAAATTGTGACAAAGGTCTAATTAGGTGTGGATTAAACGGTTGAACTCTAGTGTGTATGTACATGTCTTAAGTCTAATGTGAATTTATGTCTCAGGGTTGTGGTTCCTCACCCTATCTTCACTCCACCCCCATCTTCCCTCTTTGCCTGTCACCCACTCTCATCTCTCTCTCTCTCTCTCTCGTAAATCTGTCCTTCTATCATCAGGTTCTCCTCCCGAGTTATCACTAACACTGCAGTGATTTACTCACACACAGAGCCATACATGTGACTCACAGGCCTGCATGACCTTGTGTCAGTGCTGATTGTGTTTCTGTGTAAGCGAGAGATAGTGTGGGGGTGTGTATTAGTGATCATGATCAGGGGTATGTGTGTGTGTCTGTGTGTAAACTAGAGGCAGATATATTTTTAGACTTCATCTCCTGACAAGTGCACGACCTATAGTAAATTGTAAAACATTATTCCTTTTTTCGCTGCATTGGGGAATTGAAGGTTTTAAACCAGGTGAAGATGTGGAAAGAACATTTGAAGGATAGGTTTCGTTTTAAAAGGAATTAATTTGACCTTCTTTTTCTCAAAACAATCTGTTATCCTTTTCTCGTGCATATTGCTTGCCTTCATGGGTTACTGGTCCTGTGTGGAAAGGCTAAGCTATAAATATGAATTGTTTCATTCACATTCCTCCTCTCCATTCAACTGCTTTTATACTTGTCAGTTTGGTACTTTTTGGTGGTGAATGAGGTAAATAAAAATGTGGGTTAACTATGTATTTGGTCAACATTGGTTGTATTTTTCTTCAAATTGATGAGACCTATTTCACCATTGCACAATAGCGTATTTTACCAAAATCACCCAGCAGCTAAAGATGGAGCAACATTTCAATTTTCTAAATATTTCTTGGAGGAATAGGCAAAATGTAGCAGAGGTACAATCTGCATAAGTGAGGAAAAGGGACCCTCTGGGGCATGTAAAAATGAATTCAAAAAAGAAAAAGAGACATCATCACAATGACAGAAGCACATTCTGGATTTAAACTTCCAACTGTGATTTAAAGGAGCAAAGGGAAACTTTATTCACAGTGTAGCTCTTTGCCACGATGCCCTATTGCTTTCCCCCTCCACTTACTCTTTATTTTTCCATTTGGAAAACTAGTGTTGAAGTGCCTATAAACAAGGCACTGCTCCAGAAAAAATGGAAAAGAAAATCAATTGTAATGCTCTGTGAGCTACTCAATGGCCAACAGGAGCAGACTGTAGCTGTGAAAGTGTGTAATGTATGAGTGTCACCCAGGGAACAAAGAAGGAATAGATGGCAAGTTAATGTTTCTGGAGTAAATTACATTTTAAATGTATTACACTGAAATTGTTGTTGAAGTTCTTGCTTTGACAACATTTTTAATGTAAGTAATGCACTTTTTTATTTTAGAAGAAATTTAGATAGTGAAGGGGATAACTGATGCCTGTATATATCCAGTTTCAAGACAGGGCAGCATCATGACAAATAAAACAAAGGTTGATAAACACAAGGATGTGAATGAGAGAGAGAGGGAGAGAGAGAGTGTATGGGGAGAGGTTTTGCTTGTCTTCCTGCATTACCTTTTTAAAAAAAAAGACAGACAGAAAAAGAAAGACACAGACACTTGTCAGGCTCTGTTGCTGCACACGGATCTGACAGAAGCAGCTTAGGGATGCAGCCTTGTCCATCATCCTGCTTTTTGACAGGTGTGCACACACACAACGCGCACACCAAAGTCCTGACAGACGCACCATGGGGCAACTGTGTCGCTGTGTTTCCTTACATATGTGACTGTGTGTGTGTGTGTGTGTGCGTGTGTGTGTGTGTTAAGGTTATGTGTGTTCATCAAGCAAAGCAAAATCAATTCACCTTTTCCCACAAACACCATCTCTGAATTTTAGAGGGAAACTGAAAAGTCCCATTCTGTTTAAACTTCACTCCTATTCCGTGTGACTGAACCAAGAGTTCAACAGTTTGTGGCTTAAGAGTTTTAGACCCTTTGCAGTAAATTGTGATGAGTTTACAGGGATTGTTCACAGAATGAAACAAAAGGCTTTCATCTTGGAGATAATTCTCTTTTTTGTGTGAATTAATGGCCATTTTCAGGTTTAAGGCAAGAGCAAGAAAAAAAGTAACTTCTCTTTTTAGCATTTACACATTCAATGAGAGTCATAAAACCAGCTAAATAGGTGATTTTTCAGTGTGTTCTTAAAAAGACTCAACTAGGTAACTGAGCTGAGAGGAACTGCAGAATCGAGTGATAATTCTCTTGAGGTTCATCTCATATGAGCCCTTGCATCACGTCAAAAGGTTGCTTGTCAGGAAAATGCAGGGTTTATTAAGCATTTGATGAAACTGCAAATGCTGTTCTTCGGTGAGGGAAGTCTCAGCGAAGCTGCTAGAAAGAATCTTGAGTGACATCAGAAGGAAACACCCCAATGTTATGGTTTCTTCCACTGTCATCTGTATTGTTCTGGAATTATTCAATTTAAATACCCTACAATTGCAACGAAAATATGTATTTTCTGCTTGTTTTGACATAGATAATTGTTGCAGTGTTTTGTTGCCACTGTTTAGATAATATGTCCCTTGTAATCATTGGCAGTCAGTCTCAAAATGTTAAATGACAGGCTTCTGCTACTTGTAATAATGGCGGCGTTGGGTTAATGTGGGTTGCAGATTTACGCCTGTCACAGTTTGGGTTCTGGTGTGGTTTTTCTCAAGGAACGCATCTCTAAATGTGTTGTGTATACATTTTAAGATTTCAATTCAAAGTGCTCAAAAAAGAGCATTATTTGATACTACATTAACAAGAATGAGTTTTGTCCTCTCACTTGAGCATTTTTTTGACGGAGGAGTGCTAAAGAAGTTTCAATTCGTTTTTAAACATTTTCCAGTAGGTTTTATTTAAAATGTGTCTTTGCCACAACCTTGTCAACTACAAATCTCCAGTATGAATGTTTATCAGTCAGTGTTCAGGCATACATGTCCTTTCCTCATACTCCATTCCTGTTATTCTGTAACCCACATTGTATCCCCTGTTGTTGTTTTTGCTCTCCTAACTCATTGCTTTGCATTGCATTTGCACACTTTTGTTGCCACAGTCTGGGTGCAGTACATTTCCTTTGAAGTGGATTATCTTCAATTCTGGGTTGGTTGAGGAGGAGGACAGACTGAATAGGAGAGAGAGAGAGAGGAAAGACAGAAGAGATGGATGGAGTGAAAGAAACAGAGGAAGCAGAACAATGCCCTTTTTTATTTTATGTAACATTAAGCTGTTGAATTATAAAAGAGGAGTTTTTAGGGGACCGCCCATTATTTTATGCCGTGTTGCTGCACACACAGACACACACACGCTATTTTACTTGGGAACATGAACACACACCAGACTCAAATGTGCACACTGCCTTACTTGCAAAACAGTACTTTTTTGCAGCTTGCAACCTTTTTTCCCGACCGTAACACAAAAACAACACAAACCAATGGTCAAATACCAAGAAAAAAAAAGTGGGTTTTTAAGTCAGTCAAAAGGGTCAGACACCAAAAAAGCATCTTGTTCAGTTTATTATACAGCACATGCACACATACAGGTGCATAAATACATACATGCTCACAAACATATGTACGTAGAGCAAGGAAAGGGACCGCCATCCCGTATTTGCAGGCAGTTTTTGGCAAGACATGAAGAGAGCCAAACACAAGAAAGTAATAATGAGAAAGCAGACAAAGAGGATTGGCAGTTTTTTTCCCTTCTGTGTAGAGGAAAAAAAGTTTATTAGAGAGTATGTCTGTGTTGGTCTTTTTTGCTTGCCAGAGACTATTTATTTATTTATTAAATATGCGTGTAAATAAGAAAAGCAGTAAACAAGCTTGCATGCATGTGTGTGCGTGCCTATAAAGTGTGTTAATAAACTGAGGGAGGGTCTTGTCAAGGTGATAAATAGAACAAAACACACCGGGACGGATTAGAGAGAGAGAGAGAGAGGGAGAAAGAAAATAAAGAGATTAACCATAGGATGCCTTGAGATTGAAGGATGGAGGAGGGGCAGAGGGAGGGATGAACTAAGGTATATAGGGAAGGAAGAAAGGGTGGAAGGAATGGAAGGAAATCAAAGACGGATGGATGAAAGGCAGAGAAAAAGTTCCAGGAGGAGGTGAGGAAAAAAGATGAAAAAGGAGACCTGGTAAGGAAAATAGAGGAGCAAAAGTGACGAGGAAATGATGAGGATGGAGGAATAGAAACAAGGAGGACATCTGGAAGGAAAGGAGGCAAAGGATACTCATACAGGAGATGGGAGAGTTGTAGCCAAGAGAAATGTAGGAGGAAATCATTCACATTAAAGGAAAACCTGGATGAAAACGAAGAAAAAATAAGGAAGGCAGGAGAGGCAGTAGAAAGGAAAACTGTAGAAGGGAGAGGATGAGGAATGGCAAAAAAGAGTTGGAGATTGAATGTGTATTTGGGCAAAATACTGAGTAAAGAAATATAGAAGGTGAGAAGAATGAATATTTGAAGAGGAAAATGGCACAAAGGGTGAATAGAGATGCTGAGAGGAAGAAAGAGAATTAACAGAAACAAAATCCCAAATCATATCACTAAGAAAATAGGCCGTTCATTATTGCCTTTCTCATTAGCAAAATCACATTTTGTGTATTAGACATAATCTCCAGCTCAGCATACATCCGATTCATCCTCCATGCACCACTTATTCTGGTAAAATTGTTAACTTTCATAAGAGCTTCTCCTGTCACTCCTTTGTTTTCTCCCACCAAAACATACCGTGGGAGGTGGCACCACGCTGCGTGAATCAATTTTAAAAGACATTTTAGACAAAGAGAGAACGGCACATATCAGGGATTAAAGAAAATCAGCGAGAAAATCGGGGCAGGGGAATTCCAAGCGAAGCAAATTCACTTTTAAGCAAATTCCCCCTAACTGTCACTGTGACAACTCAGCTTGTTTATGATTTGATTCTGTGAACTTTAAATTAACCTCGCTTTCTCTTTTCTCTCTCTCTCTCACTCTTTCTGTCTCTCTCTCTCCTCGCCTCTTCCTTCATCCCTCTCTGCAGGGTGTGGTTCCAGTCAGGCATCAACTTCCTGGCTGTGAAACCCAGCAACCTCGTTGCGTGGGAGATCAAACAGGAAATGGCACCGGGAAGCAGTTCGTTGGCAGTGATGTGTCAGAGGAAGGCCTACGCCACAGCAGAGAGGTAGGACTGGATCTCACATATCTACTCCACTTTTTTTCCAGCGGCTTCCTCTTCCTAGCTTATTCCTTTTGCACAGAGTACTTGGGAATGCATACAATGTCTGAAGAGGTCTAGTCTGTGATTATTCTGCATCAAGGCCATAAAACTGTTAATACCCTTCATTTTGGCAATGAGAGGCCTCTATTTAGTTTTTGTTTGTTAGTTTTTTACAGTGACAGATTCTGCAACAAAGAACAAATTAAACATTTATGATTTGTGTGTCATCTGAAGATTTGTTTTGTTGAATTTAGGAGTAAGCTTGGATTGCTCTTCTGCTGTAGAATGATTCTGGTATTCATTTTAAAGATGAGCTTTCTCTGAGCTCTCTGTCCTAAAAATGATTGAGCACTTTAGACGATGTAATTGCACTGACAGTGTAACCTGAAAAGCTTGTCTTGTTGTCTATTGACTGATTGGCTCTTGATTTGACTCTTTGAACTCCAACCTCTAACCCATAGATTTAAATATATGTGTGTATTGAGGTGTCGAATTGATAGACTGAGATTGTGTGCATACAAGTCATTTTATCCTGTACACACACACGCACACACACACACACACACACACACACACACACACAATCGGCTGACATGCGGCAGTGGAAAGCAGTGACCTACGAGTCATGCTAAATTTGCCATTTACTTGGTAATTACTCTGTCCTTGTATGGTTGGTTGTTAGTGTGTGCATGTGGCTTTGTGTGTGGGTGTGTGTGTGTGTGTGTGTGTGTGCGTGTGTGTGTGTGTGTGTGTGTGTGTGAGTTTAGTTTGTGTCAAGAGTAAACACACCCAGATTTTTTTTTTCTTGCTAATGTGACTGGTGATTAGTACTTGACCCTAGTGCATGGTCAGGATGAAGTTGTCGTTGCATAGCAATGATTCAAAAAATAACAAAGACAGACTGAATGTAATCAGTGTGGGTGAGACGTCAAAACCCCAAGGTAGTGAGAATAATGTCTCACTTTTATATATAAAAAATGAAATCAAGATATCAAACAGTGACTGAGGTTAACTGGGTAGCGACTGAGGTAGTGGTACAAAAACAACACAATTCATGAGGAAAACTAATGAAATGAATTAAAATAGCCCTGATGCAGGAAATACCACTAGCTTGACTCACATACTGTTACTGCTCAAAGCAAGCTCCAAGGACCACAGTCATAGAATTCTATTCCAAATTAAGATATCCAGGGTATGAAAAATGCCTATTCTATGATTGACAGCTTTGAAAAAGAAGCCCAGTAGGGCTGAATAGTTATTGTTAAATCACTGTCACACCTTCAAGGGAGAAACAAATCATTCCTTTTTCTTTCTTGTGTATTTTTAAACGTTGTATTTCAGCGCTTGTTTTTAAAACAGATAGAGTAAATGTCATTTTTTGAAATAAAACTCTAAGTGAAATAATACTTGACAGTCATCTGCTCAGATGAGACAATATGCTAATCTGTTTTCACAATTTATCATCCACCATAGAAAGTTATTATATGTATTACTGTGCCACTGTTTTGCAGTAATACTTAATAACATGTAACGAGTATATTTTATAACCTTTAACTAACCAGGGAAGTATCACTGAGAACAGTGCCCAGTACGATCTTCATGTGGTAAAACCTACACGCTATATTGAAACAAAGAATTCAGTATGCTGTGTGTGTGTGTGAACATATGTTTCTGTGGTGACCCCAATGCAGCCCTGACAACACACACTTACATACACATTACTCAAAGTGACAATACTGAATGCAAAATCTAACATGTTAATCGGTATGTTGCCAAATATAGAATTCAATATATATATATATATACATATATACAAACAGAAACACAAAGAAAAGATATATATATATATGCTTGTGCATGTGTTCTCTGCTAGGAACACTGTTAACCATGGCTGAAAGGACAGCTACTTAAACATGAAGATGCTCTGCACATCCCCCCTCTTTTCTTTGTGTTTCTGTTTGTCTTTATTTAGCTTTTTTCTCTCCCCTTTATACCTCATCTGTGACTGAAGTTCCTGCTTTACTCTCCCTCACCATCCCCCTTTTCCCCACTCTTCTCTCACTCTCACTCTCTGCTGCTTTCAAAAACAGTGCTGATGAATGACTTCCCATTGCATGAAACTGTTATTGCAGGACCCCAGCTCAATTAGCACCACTTAGCTAGCCGTTAGCCATTCTTCTTGACTGATGGACAGCATGAGCAGCAACGGGTAACCCAAATGTGGCATAAAGGGAAAGAAAACTGATGACACAACAGCTTTAAGCTTTCTAATTAAGAGCATAAGACAGTTAAAAGTTTTCAGCAGATCTTTTTAAAACTTTGAACCGAGTGTTTTTGTAGAGTATGTATGTTGTAGAGAGTCATTTCACCATTGCTAAGTTTTTCTTTTTTTAAACATAATCTTAAATCTAACTAATAGTTAACAGCACCTAATGTCATGCTCTTTGGGCTTGGAAGCAGAGCTCGGTAACTAGGCAGTAAACGAGTTAGCTGGACATCCCAACAATTTCAGCTTACATTAGAGCAGACAACACAATGTTACACTTTTGCTGGTGGGTTTTTGGTTTTGAAAAGGCTAAAACAAGGTTTACCCTACTAGTATCAAGTAAGAGAGTTCTTACTAGAGCCTCATGAACAGCTCTTTGGATTGTAGAGACTTCTTAGGCTTGTCAGGACTGATTTGCCTAGTTGTGTTGGCTAACTCCTAAACTATGATTGAACAATTACTATTTTGGGAAAAAGGGTTATGGCGCATGGTCAAATGATGGGTAGCTACTGGCGAACAGAAACATGTGAATGATGTTTTTGAGATATGTCTTGAATGGATTGCTGTGGTGCAGTTCAGCATAGCTGGTGAAATACTGAATGCGTTTGATGAAGTTTGGGATGTACCAGCCGCTGTAGCCTCAAGGCAAAAAAGTTATTTTCCAGGCCCGTTGTCATCCATCGGGATGGTGTAGTTCGAGGTGTTGAGATGGAGGTGATTCTAAACGGCGGCTTATTTCCCTGAGCTTTGGCACGTATTTATATGTGTTATAGTTTAGTTTTTTTTTTTTCTTGCACTGAAGGAAAAATCCATCAAAGTGACGTCAGGGTAAACACAGAAAGTGATGCTTTAGAAATCAGATTATGCCATTGCTCTCAAAAAGACATACACATAGAATCACAGATGCAAACACACAATGCCTTTTACATTCACATCCACTTACACACTCCTTCCATTTTCAAAGTTATAGTATAAACAAAGAGGTCTGCAAAAGCTCAGATTATGTTGCGGCAAGCACACATGCATAAATGCACAGGCCTGTCGCAGGACCAACATGTTACCTCCCTAATGAAACTGCAATAAAGACTGTGGGTGGGATTGAAGCTGACATTTTTTTACTACAGGGAAGACACACACACACACACACACACACACACATACAGTATATATAGACTGCTGCCAGCATACAACAGGAAAGATCACAGGCTTTTATCAGCGATTGTGTGGGCGGGATGGCTAATTAAAAGAGCTGATCTGTATTAATCTCTAATGAGATATTACTGGTTAAGACATGAAACAGTGAGTGCTTTTTTATGAATGAGAGGCTGGGAATGATTACTACCTCTGACAATTAATCTAGGGAATTGATTGCTATAACCTATTGTGAATTGTAAGATATATTATGATCCGACATGATACGGTGGTCCGTGTATGCGTTGAATAGGGAATGCGTGGTGAAGTATTATGCAGTAATTATTGTCTTTTCATGTAGGGTTGTGCATATGTTTATAGTTATGTGTTGCGTGTGAGGTGGGTGTAAGTATGCTGTTTTACTTACATAGTATTTTTGCATATATGTACGTAGGCTGACAGTTATCTGAGACCAAAAAAGAAAGAAATTGTTGATCACGATGACTGTAATTACTGTTCCACCATCACGTGTCCCAGAAGACCTCAATTATTTTCGATTAAAGCACCCTATTTGCACAGAAGTTTGAATCAAAGCTCTCCTACATCTCTCATTTGTTTCTTTATTGATTTTGATTATACAGTAATTATTCATTATTTGTGTATTTCTCACTGTTTGACCATTCTGATATCATTTAGCTGTAATTACTTAGTAGCATCATACTGTGTTATTGACACTCTGCTTAGTTCTGCCTCCCTGCCCTTCTGCCGCTGTGTACCAGTGCTGTGGAAAATAAAATATAATGAGATGTTTGTATGTGCATGTGTGTGTCTCCTCTCCCTCACAAACTGCCATTGAGGCGCCCTCAAGCAAGTTTTGTCTTTTCTTGGAATTCATTTTGGCTATCATTTCAAGTTATTATTCATTTATCCGTCCCTGTTTGCACTATTTTAGTCGTATTTTAATATAATATTATTATATAGTATAATCCTGCCATGTGTATTAGTTCTAGCAAATGTATTAGATATTTATTTCATTTTCCGTTTATGAATTGTGTTATGTAGTAGGCATGACCTTGTTGAGTTTTCACTGTTGTTACTGATGGTGTTAGTCATTTTCACACCCTCTAGGGAGTTTTGTCTCACTTGTAAAATTAATTTCTCTTCTCTTCCCACTCTGTTTACAGTCCTCTTTATTACATCGCATGTTAAATAAATTAAACCTAACAAGAAGTGGAACAGGCTCAAGATGACCTCAGTTTTGCCTGCTGGGTTATATGGGGAAAATGTGCCATGGTTTATGAGTGCGGCTGACGCTGCCAGAATGGGAGCAGTGCTCTATTTCATGATCAGGATTAGATCTATAGATTAACACTGCTAATGGGCCTCGTTCAATACCAGAACTGCGGTAATGCACTGTCTAAACTCCAAACACGGACATGCTATTTATGTGCTTCTTTGCATGCATGTGTGTGCTAAACAGCGTTGTCATTTAAAAACATTTTTTCTATCATCATGAGCCCATTGTTTGCAGTGGCAGCCATAGGACAAAAACGTTCCATTTAATGATTTTACAGCATTTCCTGCAGCAGCTGAACCACCTTCAAATATATAATACTAGATGTACTGTTAATTCACTTAGTTAGTATAAAGAAAGTACTTCAGCAAGTGATTGCCTGACAATTCTGTGCAAGTTGTAACAAGGGTCGAAACTGGATAATTTTACAAATGTACCCAATTTATACTTCTTCTTGGCCATGGAACAAATTCATAGCAGTCATTTTCCAGAAAAACAGGCTGTAGCGTTTTAGAGGAGATAATCATTGTCTTTGAACGGTAACAGTGAACATCAGGCTGTAACCTCTAAAAGCATATGTGATAATTTGGACTGAAAGCTTTTATCTTTGTTTAGCATTGCCACAGCTAAGAGTTCCATTTTGTACGGTTAGAATTTGATATGAACTCTAACACTGTGTTGATGCATTTCTTATAATCATTGGGTCTGCATATACAATTCTATCTTGAGCACTGTGCAGTAAAAGAAAATCCTTGTACCGTGAAGAAAATAATTCAGTTTGTTAACCAAATAGTGAGAGCAAAACAAACAGCTCCACATGGGCTGCTGTATTTCTACAAACCGGCAATACCTTTTTTGGGTGTCGATTGAAATTCTATTTAAAATCTAAAATCAGAGCAGAAAAACACATATTTTCTGTGCTTTATACAGTATCATAAAATTTACAAACCACAAAAATTGTAAATACTGTCCTTTTGTATTAAATAGAATTGTGTTGCAATCCTAGAATCTAAGATCCTAAGCAACCATGTAAACACAAAGTTCCCAGCATTTATTTATGATAGTGTAGATATTTTTAACAGGCTGTTAATGTAGCTCTCCGTGCATACACACACATGTACATTTACATATTCAGAAAAACGTGAATTGATACACACTTATGCAAATGCATTTAAACACATCCCCTGCTACCACACACACACTTGCATACACACATTGACACACACATGTTGCTGTAGTGTGCTGCATTGCATGTCTTAACACATAGGTAAGCTAACACACAACATGAGTTATTCATCAACCCAAATCATACATTTCAAACAGTTATATAAACATGTCATTAGTTATTCAAACAGGAGCAGTGGTGTGTGTGTGTGTGTGATCTTTATATCTTCACTTTATATTGTTTGGAATGACCACATGCACAAACATGTTCACACAATCAAAAGTTATATTTCAGTTGTGACACACACACTGCCCACCCAGAGTGCAACCTTCTGATGAAGCTTTACACACAAAAAAAAAAATATACACACATTTATGTAAAATCAAATCCTGCTCCACACAGATACGCACACGGGTGAATCTGAACTAGTTGAAATCCACACAAGAGGGGAAGATGTAGGGCGCAGGGTTAAGTGTTGTATGGTTTTACTTGTTTGTAAAGGGAAAGTAACTAACAGAGAGCTTTTGTTTGAGCGCTAGCAGTCTCCCCGGGATACACACACAAGCGCACACACACACACACACACACACACACACACACACCATAGACATGGTGCCAAGATGTCTGCAGTCTCTGTTGGCACACATGAGGATTAAAAACACAGCAACAGGGAGGAAGGATAGAAAGGGAGAGAGTTATTTGCCAATAAGGAGGATGGGGGGGATTTAAAGGCACTGAATGGGGACGGAGAAATAAAAGAAGAAAATTGAGAGAGAAAGAGGCCCTAAGAGTACAAAAGTGTTGCTGTTAGTGTTTGTCCCTGTAGAGCAAAAAATGGGGAATTCCCTTCAGATAGTTACACTCATATCCCATTTTCATTCATTGCAGTGTGTGTGTGTGTGTGTGTGTGTGTGACAGAGATATATATTCAAATGGTACACGTTTATGTTTTAAGCTTACAGAATCAATTTGTGTGTGTTCTTCTGTCCAACGCGTGTTTCTCTCACCATCACTCTAACCCGGGCCAAAGTACTTGCCCTGCTTCATCCTGTTACCACATAAGCACACATATCACTGAATGTCTCTCCTCATGAGTGCCTTTCACCGGCCATATTATCTCCTCACCTTTTCATGAACTATGTTACATGACAACTGCAATAAAATGATGACATAATGGATTGTGTTTGTTGCTTTCGCAGTCTTTATTACGCTTTAATGGAGGAAGTAACGTACTGTGTATTACGGCTGAGCCGACCAAGGAGCTCAATCTCCTGTTTGCGGAGCTCCACTCCTAACAGTTACTGTTTGTTCAGTGACAGTGTTTGTATACCTCCATAAAGAAGTTCCAATGGAAACTGTTGACTGAAACTGAAAACAGGGAACTGTGGATTGACTGTAGATTTTTTATGTAGTTTTTTATAGCGCTCATAGCACGACACGGTGCATAGATTGCACCATGTCGTCCCCGTAAACCAGGGACGTTTCATCTCAGTCATCAGGTGGTAATCTAACTGTCCATTTGGAGTCAACATACTCCAGACCAGTTCCTTATCTTAAAATGAATGCCAGCCTTAAATCATCTCATCTCTAAGCTCCAACTTCCTGATATCTTAGCTTTAATAAATATTTAAGCAGTCCAAACTGTTTTGGTTTGTATCGCTCTAGCATGCAGTGCAATTTTAGGAGCTATCCCATAAAATTGCCAAACATTATCGCTTTGCCATCCACCAACTTTGCTTTTCTTTATCTCAGCATCCAGTAATAGAAGGGTTATATGTACTGTATTCCAACACTTCAACTTCTGAGTATAGATTTTTCCAAGAATATAAATGTAAAAAAAACTCTCAAGGATAATAGCGTGAGTACACACACACACACACACACAAGTCTATGGGGTTTCTTTAACAGAAGAGCAGAGGAAATGACCACTGGTAATAGTCTGTGTTTATTGCTTTTTTCTACTTTTCTTCCCTCCCTTTTCTCTTTTCCCTTGATTGCACATCACATAATTGAGGCCAGAAGCGTCTCTAAAGGTGCATGCATGTACACATAGACTCAAACAATGTGTGTTTTGGTTGCTTTATAGTGTATTGAAGCATTACTGATGGTTTTCTTCCCACCTCTATTTTCTGTTTTTATTCTACTTCATCTTCACATTTTCTCCTCGTCCACCTCTCTTCCTAGATTGCTTGCAGATTGACTTTTCTGTTTCATTTTCTATTTCAATTCCGCTCAAGCATGTTTGGCTTTCGAAAAGGTCGACAACACCATACCATCTTTGGGTATTCATCTTGACCCTGTAGAATACTTTGGTCCCAAACGAACATTTCATTTCCCCCCCAAGTGTGCCTTTTTTTTTTGCTGTACACTGACACTGTAGGCAAACCAGCTACCTGTAAGTGAATAAACCTTCTTAAAATAAACCTGTCATCCTGCAAGGTAACACTTTTGGGGACAGG
Source organism: Nannoperca australis (assembly GCA_036023655.1). Taxonomy (NCBI): domain Eukaryota; kingdom Metazoa; phylum Chordata; class Actinopteri; order Centrarchiformes; family Percichthyidae; genus Nannoperca; species Nannoperca australis. The sequence continues at coordinate 22,294 of JAVQJD010088371.1, read as the reverse complement.
GGTCATCAGAATGAATTTGACATGAAGTCCTTGTAACTTCAGCTGGGATCCATCAGTTTGTATCCAAGGTGCGCCATAATTTACCTCCTCTGGAGTTCATACCGTCATTCAATGAAGTAAGTTGACCCACTATTTACTGTGTCTCTTAGGCTGCAGCACCAATTCATAATGCAGGCAGTGAAAAGGATACTCCTCTAAGTCTCCCGGTTATGAGACACTTTATATAAGCCGAGGAAAGCATCAGCTGTCAATTACAGGAAAAAGGACATCAAGACAGTTGGGATAAAGTGAGATTCGGGGGGATAAAGGCAGCATTGGTGTTCATTATGTGGTTTTCTTTTGTTGAGCGCTCATGTGCTCGACCACTCTATAACAGTTCTGAGTGATAACCTGGGCTGGCTAATTAGGCCTCGCAGATATGGATGGGGCTTATGTGTACAACCTCGCCTAGCATCATTCTGTCACTCACTGAAAGGACCCTGGCCACCTGAGCACACTCAATCAGCAGGCCGGACTCATATGCATACATATATGCACGCCTGTGCACACATGCATGCACTGGGATCACACACATACTGAATCTATTGAATATGCTGCGTGGGATCACAGGGTTCATCCTGACTATAAAGTAAATACAAATGCATGGTATAAGTTACATTTCATGCATGGACTCATATCTAAATGCAAAAACAACACACAAACACACAAACACACACTGTACTTTTCTGAATGTTTTTGTAGGCCATGCTTTAAATAACCTTCCAATCCCATTGGTTTATTCCCCTTGCTCTAATACCCATTCCTCTCTCGCTCCCACTCCCGCTCCTCACCCTCCCTCCTGTCTCCCCCATCCTTCGTCTCCTCACCCTCCATGCCCCTGTTAAACCCCCCCGGGAGCCTGCGTAGTGGGATGTGTGGCTAATTAAGGCGACCTACGCGGACCTCGCATGTTCAAGTCCTTCTCCTTAGAGATGTACAGTGTCATAGAACGAGCGGCAGTGCCGTTGCTAACACTAACTTCCTGTCCCTTGTGTGTGTATGTTTGTGTGTGTGTCTGCGAAGAGGTGTCAAACGTTGGATATATTCCCTTGTCGCTCTTCTTTTTCGCTTTGTTTCTCTGTTTGCGCTCTTATTCCCATTCCTTCCCTCACTGTGTCCCGCTTGTCCTCCCTCTCTTTCACACCAAACAACTTGTCCTTCTTTTGCTCTCTAACCCAATCCTCTTCTCTTTCCTCCTGTCCTTCCTTTCCCTTTTCCAATCAGCTCCATTCTTTCATTCTGCCCTCCTGTTTTTGCCTTCATGCCCTCCTTAGACAACTGGAACCCCAGGGTCCCATCGCTGCTGTTTAATTAATTCTTTTCATCGTGTAAATCAAAAACTGAGCTTTTGTGTCCTTGACTTGAGAGCTTTCGAGCATGCACGAGCGAATGAACGACACAAACAAACTGAGGGGACCGAGTGCCTCCATCTCCCAGGAGGAGGCTAAAAGGATCTGCAGAAAGAAGAAAAGGAAAAGAAAAAGAGATAAAAAGTTGCTTTACTTCTTGTTAGAATGTGGGATGGAAGATTGTCTTTTAACGGGCATGGAGGGGACGGAGGAGTGAAGTAACGGAGGGAAAGTTTTGGAAGAAGCAAAGCATTGGCTTTTGGGAGGCTGGTGAATCCTGGTGTTTTGAAAGACCAGCTAGGTTTAAGGGAACGTGGTACGTTTTTGGCCACATACATTGCATATCTGAGGATACAACCCTATTGCTAGGCAAGAAAGTCAATATTGGAGGATTCCGAAAAACCCTGGATTACATTTTTAGTACTTCCAATGTCAATGTTTTTCAAATTAATTTCGGCTTTTCAGCAAATATCAAAGACTGAAATACAGTAATAATCTCAATGGAGGGAAGAACAACGGGGTGGTGGGGACACCAGTGATCCCCGAAAGCCCATTTTTAACCTTGTCTGACTAATAAATACTTGATGATGATGTAAATAAAGAGGATATGAGAAAGGAATAAAAATGATATTGCTATGTGTAGAAAACTAAGGCTAAGACGAGATCTGTGACACACTGTTTTAACCACAGTTTTCTAAAAACCATGCTGAGAAAGGAGGAGAGCAGTGGAAGCAGGGAAGGATCGACATCTTTGCTTTGACTGAATGTTTTTCACTTTAACGGCCAGCTTAGGGAAGAGAAGGAGGATAGTGGGAAGGAGGGGGAGGGAGAAACTGAATATAGAGAAACCAAATTTCTGTCCTTTTCTTTCATGGCTCTGGTGAATGTCTGTATTTTTAGAAGTGAGCAGGAGGAGGGGAGGATGGTGACAGAGGGACTAAAGGATAGAGAAAAAGGAGATGAGCAGCTGTACGCTTTGCCCGGTTGTCTTTCCATGCTTAGACAGCAAGGGAAGAGAAGGATGGGTAAGACAGAGGGAGGGCATGACAGGGATTGAAGGATAGAGGGGAGATGACACAATGTTCTTTGCTTTGAGGCTCCTGTGAACACTTATCTTCTTAACATCCAGCCAACAGTGTGTAAATGACAGAGAAAAAAAAGGAGCCACAGGGAGCGAAAGACAAAGGTTAAGCGTTGACGCATTGTGGTTTGCTTTACGACTGGTAAATTCCTCTGAGAGCTGGGAATGGAGAGGGAACGAGATAGGATCAGCTTCAAGGTGACATCTTAAAATCCATTTATTTGTTTCTTCATTTTATTGCAGACTTACCTATCAAATGCCATCAAAGCTTTACGACATCGTGCCTCTTGGGTTTTTTGTTGACAAAGACTCAGTGTCTCTAGTGGCAGTCTTGTTCATTCAAGACACTAATGACCCAGTTCTTTTTTCAAATAAACATCTGTTGCTACTGCCAAAAAACACATCACTTCCTGTGTGCCAGTTTATTTCTCTCTGCAAAAAGTTATCCAAGGAACCATTTACACCTTGGCTGTTTTACTTTCAGTAGGGCAAACAATATTGAGTCCAGTCTTGGCAATGCAGTTTCATTTTGATATATTTTGCTCCAGTCATGGGTAATAGGCAGTGAGCACTGCTAGGCTAGGCTAACTTTGTCTGAGTTATACAAAGGTTTGTTTCCAGCAAAGTACAGGTCTCATAGGTGAGACAAAATACATTAATACTGAGCTTGTCAGTGAATTCAGACAGCTGAAATGCCAGCAGTCTTCCTCCTGCTGGTAAGTATACTAGTTGTGCAGTCCACAGATTAGGCACAGCCTGAAAAGTTATTTTACTTTATTTAACTCCTGTAAAGCCCTCCACCTTAGAAACCAGCATTTTTCTCTTATTGAAGTTCTCTGTTTAGTTTTTCCCCATTAGCAGTAAAAAGCCAACCCTGTCTCCCAGAAATTACATTTCTATGCTACTAATTTGCAATTCTTATCAACAAAATGAAGACATGTCTACGTATCTGCAGAGTCGTAAAAAGGTTTATACAGAACCTGAATCTGCAAAATGTTCACTGACAATGTATTTAATTTGTTATCCTACAATATCTGCTCATGCAATACCTTATCCAGCCATAGGAACTAAAGAATGATATAGTTTTTTTATGATTATGTTTAGGAACTTGAAGAACTTGATTTATGTTAAGGAAAGAAGTCAGAATGTTTTTTTTCCTAAACTTTAACAAATAGCCAAACCAGGACCTTTACCTAACCTAAACAAAAATGTGTTTATTACCTAAACCTAATCACATATGGCAGTCTGGGGATGTCAGCCCTAGTCTCCAATATCAAAATCCTCTGTGCACCCCGAGCACCTTCCAACGACATTGCTACTGAATATATTACTCTTCCCTTAAAATGTATTGAGCAAATAAATACGTAGAGTATATAAATGGAAAATCTAATAGACAGGGTTTTCTGGTCAGTTCTTAGCAGCTCCACTGTAACCATTAGCAGCGAAGAGCACACATTGATGATTATTGTTAAGGGGGACGAGGTTCACTGCTCCCTCTTCTGTCTTTTTTAGTCTAGGATGCACAGCTTCAATCATTTGGCAATGGAAAGACGATAGTCTTAGGGATATAAACGCATTCATGAATTCGTCACTGGTGCTTCGCCACAATCATGGCTACCAGTTGGTCTTCCTCAAAGGCAATATGTTTTCAATTTCTTTCCAACCTATTTTCTTGAAGTTTTGTATAAAGTAAAAGCAGATTGGAAATCAATAAGGACATTGTTAAAAAAAAAAAAACTCACATCTGGCCTATTTCAACCTTCACTTCCTCACGAACAGATTTTCACCATGTTGGGACTCAAGTCAATGAGCCCTCTGCGCCAGAGCTAAAGCTCTCCTGCTGCCCCCTTTTTTTTATCAACACACAAGTTGCCGTATAATTTGTCCCACAATATGAAACATCAGGTGTTTGACAATAAAAAAAACAATAATACTTCTTCATGTAGGTTTGTTTGTGCTTCCTGGTATGACAGTGAAAACTTATTTTTTCTTCTTCCTTGCTGTCAGTAATTGGTTCCTCCTGTCAATAAAAGGTTTACATGTGTTTCATAGCTGACAACAGCACCTGTCCTCACATCTGATACCTCCCTCTCTTACGAACCCCCCTTTATCTTTCCATCGCTCTCAATTCCTGTACCCTTTTTTGTTTTTTTCCCCAGCTCTGTTCCCTTTTTTTCCAACCTTTTTTTTTCTTCCTCTCTGTTTATATGTGGCTCATTCTACCTCTCTTTCTCTCTCATTATCTATTTCCATCTCCGCTTCAGTTTCTTAACAAGCTGCTTCCTGTCTGTCTGGCACAGCTGTTGATTACCTAATTACCTTGCCTTTTACACACACACACACACACACACACACACACACACACACACACACACACAAATACACACACTTTCCCACACACATACACACACACACACACACACACAAAACAAACACACAAACAAGAAGATTGCTAGGGCTAAAGTTATTGTTTACAATCAATCATAAAGCCTGTGTGCCTGGCACAAAGTTTTTATTTTGTAAAAAAGAACCTTGATTGGTGTGTGTGTGTGTGTGTGTGTGAGAGAGAGAGAGAGAGAGAGAGAGAGAGAGAGAGAGAGAGAGAGAGCATGTCCTAATACTGCATCTATTTTCAGCTCCATCCAGCTCAGTAATACCACGTATTGCTTGTAAATTCACAACAACAGATCGGACTCCTAAAGAGACCTCATTATGAAACGTATAGTCTTCTGGGGGCAACGCTGATTAATGTGTGACTCCATCACTGATGCTTTTTATGACAAAATAAAAGTTGTTGCACTTATTAATAGAGGGGGCACTGGCACAAGTGAAGTGAAATACAGTAAATTATGATTCATTTGGGCAGAAAAACAAATATGTGCTTCTTTAGTTAATGGATGTTTCTCAGTTTATCTCTTCATTCTCTGTGTTTATCTCCAAATGCTCGTAGATGCATGATAATGTTGGGGAAAGGGGTTTTTCAACCTCTTATCAGTGCTTTCTTTCACTCTTTGTAGTCAGCGAGAAAGAAGAGGTAATGTTCTGTTGTCTCTTCCAAGTCTAAGAGCAGCCTCTGGGTCCATCTCTTGATTTGTTTTGCTCAGAGATTATGTTTTATGGTTTCATTTATTTGCATGAACACATGGCAAAACCTGAATAAAAGAGCATGTACAATCTGTGCAGGTGAGACATAAAAGATCCCAGTTGGTGTTGCAAAAATATCTCACCCCTAGAGGAAAAGTAGACATCAACCAAGCACATAAACATCAAACTAAACACAAGTGAGAATGGACAAACAACAGAAACCATAAATAGCATGCATGGACAATAAAGTATAGCCTTAAAGCAGTGAGAAAGTGATAATGTTATAATGATAGGAAAGGCGTTTGTGTGTGTGTGTGGATATGTCAAAAACCTGTTCTATATGCTGTGGCATATTTTCCCATGTGTATAAATATCGACAACAGGTAAGACTTAAGAGAATTGTTTTTCGGATTGGATATTGCCTTAAGGATTGGACTTAAGCACCATCAATTACGCAAGGGTTACAAGTACAAGTAAAATCCCTTTCCATCCCTCTGTCTCTCCGTCTTTCCCTCGCTTTCTCTCGCTTTTTTTTCAATCCCTTTCCTCCTTCCACCATGTAATTCAATTCAAATATGTTTTTATGGAAAGCGGTAGAGCACAGACGTGCTTATTGCCATGGAAAAAACAACAAATAACAGATGAAATAGGTCACCTATTAAATGAAATGACAGCTCCGTCCCATTTCACCCTTTCACACCCTCCCTTTCTACCACTATTGACTTTTCAACCTCTTTCTCTTGCTCCTCGCCACCTCATTTTAGCAACGGTGGTTTTCTTTTTCCCAGTCTATCTCTCTCTCCTCTCTCTCTGTGATTAACGGTTCTGATTATGTGTGCCAGCATACCCATTAGCTTGGACACATGCAAAGGCCTCTGCCCTCCTTTCCATTACACACAAACAACACTTGCACGCACACACGGATTTTAGTTTTCACCATAACCCACAAACATATTCACACACAGAGGCACAAATGCTCTTGAGACTAATTATCAGTCAGGTGTGTCATCTTATATTTATTTGGGCCAGTGAGGTGCTAACAAGCATTTCCTTTTCCTCTTTAGCTTTTTCTCTATTTTGCCATCTGTCTGTCTTTTCATTCTCCACTCTATTCACTTCTGTATCACATTTTCTTCTCTCCCTCTCACTCTCTTAGTCTTCCTCCTTCTCCCGATATCGCTGAGGCAAGACTTTTACAGGTTGTGTTCGGTGTCAGATCCAATGAAAAACTGCCAGAGACAAGGGGGTGAAAAAGAAGCGCTATGCTGCATTAAAATCTGACAGAAACAAAGGTGTGGTTTTGTGTCAGGCGACTGCTGCGAGTTTTACTCAAGGAAAATGATCTCGGCAGTCTTGCAGCAGTCGCTGTGATGTAGTGGCAAACAAAAAGGTGCACGGACTATGACCTTCAGTTGGTGGCTCTGACAAGACCAATAACAACCAAGTCCCATATAAACAAAACTCAAAGTGAATTCCTTAAAAGCAAAGCACACAACAAGGCTTTTCTCAACCTCGGGATCTGATCTCGATCACACTGATGGACGTATAGCTGTTACTAGGCAACCACTTACTTGCCGGATCTCTTATTTGCTGATGTTATTGATAACGGTATCTGATATCCATCAGCATTAGCTACAGAGTTCAATCATACAAGGATCTTTCTAGGCACCACACTAATGACTGTAAGGCCTGACTGGGCATGCAAAGCAATTTTGGGAACCCTACAAGACACCCCAACATAGTATTGCAGGTAGGATTTTACTAGTGGCTCTATAGTATGTAGGAGTTGCTCTTTTTACTTACTGAAATGGACACAATTTGTAGGAGTTGTAGGACGAATGCGTCATTAATAATAGCACATTACTAGCACCGAATGGCGATTAGTGTATCATCCCGTAAATGCACTATCAATTTTATATCCTGATGAATAACCTTGAAATTGTAATCATGTAAACACTGCAACAGCTGCATTACTGTGCCATAATCCCATTTGTAGAGGCATGTTTATCATGTTTTTTTAACAGCATAATCAAACAGGTATGTTAAAACTAATTTCTGCTTTGCATTGACCTTTGTTTACTTATTTTTTCCCTTCATTTTCTTCCAGGTTCATAAGCTTTTCATTGTTTGTAGTTTTATTAGCTATTTGCTTTCCACTAAACTATAAGCTTAGTGTGCATATTTGCAAGTGTATGTGTGTAAGGCCAGCCATGGGTGAATCCATCTTAACAGAGAGGTCAGTCAGAGTTAACCCCCGATCCATCTATACGCTTGACTCCTTCTGTATCATAACACACATGGATTCAATTGTAGTCACATGCAGTGAGATACCAAGACATATAATATATATTTAAAACAGATGTGTAGTCAGACATCACAATGTGTCCTCTCATGCATGCATGATGGATAAGCATGCCTCATGAGCAGAGGGAAACCTACAGCACCACAGAGAACTGCCTGTCACTGTTCACCTCTCTACTCATTGACACTACTATTTATACACGCTGTGCACCCTTCTGCACTTATGGAGTCCTGTCATGAGCTGTGGTGCACCTGCTTTTGTCCAAAGATTTATTGAAGAACAGAACTGATTCAGATTCAGACTTTTCCGATTAAGGTAACCCCCCAGGGGAATGTAAGTCGAGGTAATGTCCCCTAGAGTGGCTTGCGTGCGTGTGACCTGAGCTAGCTGCAGAGGGCCAAAGTGTAGCCAAACCACCCCCCCACCCCCCTCCCCTCCAAGGCTAAACATTTCTTCTGCTCTGATTAGCACATTAGCGTGTCCCAACAAACGGCCAGGGACATTAGCATGGAAGCTAACAAAAAGGGCATCGACCAGGGCATTTGGTAACATTTTACCAAATGTTCATTGTTAATCGATGCTGTGCTAAATAGAGGTAAATGGCTGATCATTTGTTTTTAAAGAGGGCAGGGTGGAAGGGTAGAAGATATAGGTCAGACAGGAAATGAGAGAACGTAAAACAGGGTTTCAGCTAATTTGCTTACTATACACATTGTTTTATACAACACACCCGTGATGTATGCCCACACACGAGCATACACTCCTTAGAAAGCATTTGAATGGCTTTTTTAACAATTCAGTTTTCAATTCATTTTCATTTCATTTCTCATAATTACAGTTCTCTGATTTTAATCTGTTCATTTGCTATGTTTTGTTTTCTAAAAACTCTTTGCCAGTAACAGTTATGAAGTTTTTCTACTTGGAGTTTTTTAAAGAGAGGGGGAAAAAAACTTCTACAATACGAGAGAGCGAGGAGAGATAGAAACAAAGGTGTCGCTGCTCCTTTAATGCTGACACAGTTTAAGGCCTTCGTGATGAAAAGGGGATTAATGTTGATACTTTTAATCCGTCATGCCAATGTGTTGGGTTGCTATGCCCTCGAGCAAGGCACATGCCCCGGATTAATCACATGTGATCCTCGCAGACAGTCAAAGACTCTCTCTCTCTCTCTCTCTCTCTCGTTTCTTTTTTCCTCTGCATACATTTAAGTGTGTGCGCTGGGAGAAATAGCGTAGTAGATGACACACAGACTTATGCACAAGCACGCACTCGTTCCACCTTTGTACTTTGATTTAAAGGTTCATGGAAGATTTATCCCCCTACAGTTTCCCTACAGTCTCTCTCTCACACACACACAGACACACACATTCAACCTTTGAAACCTGTACTTATAAGTTCATGGGAGATTAATTCTTGTACTTTTTTATGTCACGCACCAGTGCCTCTTTTCAACTTTCTCTTTGTCTGTCGCCTCTCTAAGTCCCTTAACACACAAGTGCCCACGTAGATAATTATATGTACATCCAGCAAAAAAAAAAAGGCAGGTACACACATTTTGACATACAGATTATATATTGTAGGTATGCAGGATACAAGTTCATATGACACCCACTCCTGTACGTGTCCGTCTCTCCCTCTTTTTCTGTCTTGTTCACATTCTGTATCTGTCACCCTCTGTCTGACTCCTATCTCTCCCTCGTTCTCTCTCTCCCTCTCAACCTCTTATTATCGCTGCCTCTTGCTCTCTCACTACAACCAAGTCCCTGTTTCTCTCCTTCACCAACTCTTCTTGGCTCTCTCTCATCTCTCTCTCCCCTCCGCTCTTTCTTACACACACATACAGATTTGCAAAGAGCTCTCTGTTCCTTCTCCTAATTTTCTCTTCTTCATCCCTCTCGCTCCCGATTCCCCCGCACTCCGCTCGCCCTCTTTTTTCATTGGTAACTAATAGTGCTGGACTCACCACTTAAGCTCAGCAGAAGTGTGTGTGTGTGTGTGTGTGTGTTTGTGTCACAGTTGTTTCTTGATTTTTTTTCATAACAAATAATGCTTTTACGGTCGCTAAACTTCATACTAGCGAGTCAGTTTAAATGGCACTTTTAAGTACTCTACACACACTAAAAATAAAAGTGTTGTGGGAAATGTACAGGGGATTTCAGACTGCATTCATAGGGAAACTCAAGAAGCTCCATTTGAAATCTTTTAGAAGTTAGGTGTCTTAAAGGGGGCACTTACACATTTACACATGAAGGTCACATCACTCATCATTTGCTTTTTGTTGCTTTTTTTGCTTTTTGTCACTTTGTCAACTCAAAAAAGAACCCTGATGATGCGTCAAATTTATAACAGAAAGCCTGCATTATAAAACAGATGTGGGCATTTACCCATCGGAGAGGGTCCAAGAAAGACAGCATTGCCTCGCATTATGGGAAGTGTAGGATCCAGCATTTTTGGAGTTTGGGCCTGACAAGTCAGGATATTCATATTTTTTTATCTGTCCCCCACAAGCCCCCCAACTTTTTGGAGAACTTTATGTAAGACATAAGACATGTGTTCAGTATACTGTATGTACTAACTAATCTTTATTAGTCTTCTTAATGAGCTGACTATGCTGAATCACCAGTGACACTGATCGAATCAGCAGCTTTTGGCAGTGGAGCTCTGCTTACCGGTGACTGAGAGCCCCGTTGTCAGTAAGTTGTGATACACCGTATGTTAGTCCAGCTCGGAACAACTGCAGACTGAACATACTGAACTAAAGACCACAGCCGTATGAACGGTAATGCGTTCATTACTGCCGTATGTACTGAAGTGTATTTGAATGGTGATGCAACCACTAAGCTTGGGAAAAAATGAAGAATGAACTATAAGTGACTTGAAGTTGAAGTGACTCGAATTAGCAATGTGATTTGTGATCTGCGTAAATGAGCATAAGTAAGCTGGTGTGAAAGCTGGTGAAAAAGATGCTCGCTCGGTCAACAACTCCTGAATAAACAAAGTTTAAAAAGAAAAGACTGTGCTTCTGCTGTTCACTCCTACTAATTCTTCAGATGTCAGGAGGAAGTGAGGTATTGATGGACAACAAATCTGCTTCCAACATGCACTTTCTCTCAGTGTGTGTGTGTGTGTGTGTGTGTGGCATTGATCTAAGGAAGCAGCTCCTATAAATTCAATCAGTCCTATCCATTCTCTGGCTGTTGACTTTTAGCTGCCCGGCTCCCACCTTGAGAAGCATGGCTACTTTTATGGAGATAGGCCATTCATTTTCTTCTCTCTTTCTCTCTCTCTCTGTATTCCCCTCCATCCCTCTTTTTCATTGACTTTTCATTTTCTGTCTGCATCTTTGTGTCTGTGATTTGTTATTTCTCCTTCTGCTTTTCTCAGTCTGAAGTGCCATCATTGGAGCACACCACCATGTGGTAGCTTGCAATTACAAAACTGCAACAGTGTCTCTCCCTTCCCCCTTCAAAACTCAATGACACCAATGGCAATTACTATACCCCATGCCTCTGTGAGAAAGTGTAAAAACACAAAGGTATTTGTATAAAAACTTAGTGAGGGATTAAAGACTAATACTGCATGCTGGGAAAGAAAATCGCATATTTTGCAATCACAAGGAAAATATACAAAAAGCTTGGAAAACAACAGTGCCATCTACAGTAACAGAATACTGTGACAGTATAGTCAACAACATGCACAACCCTTAGCCTCCATGTTGGTCAGACACAGCACACACTCACAATGGCAGTAGTCACATGACAATCAATCTTCAACATTGTAATATATGAAAACATTTCTTCTGAGATGAATTGAAGAACTCAATAGTTACAATGAGAAATCAACACTGCATGAAAATAGTCCCACTTCCAAAAGTATTGGAGGGTCAAGTGCATGGAAGTGTAAATGTAACTTTTAGGAAGTTTGACTGATTATATTGTTTGGGCAGTTCATCTGTATGCTGCAACTGGCCATGATTTAACCTTTTACCATTATCCAGGGAACCTTGGCTGAGCACACAGGCTCTTCTGAGCAACACCCTGCATAATATTTAAACACTCACACATGTGACCTGCTTTTGGTGGGAGATGGGTTATGGTGAATTATGGGAAATAAAGTATTGCCATTACACAGCCACAGTCACAAATGTGCTCACGGAATGTGAGAAGAAGGGGATCCAAGCACGAGATATCCTTATTTAAACTAAGCTGAAAAATAGATGGAAGGAGATCAGTAAAATATTCAGAACAGGGCACTAGAAACAGTAAGAGGGACTGCACACATATGTTTAATACCAACTGTGAGAGTTTCATTTATGAACAAGGAGAGGTTTGTGAAAAATCTGCCATTCAGCTGATAGATGGGCAATATTTTTTTTGTTGACAATTTCAGACAATTTATTATTTCAGTTGTCATTTCCCATGTCATTTCTGAAAGCACTCCACCTCAATCCAGAGGTCGTTGGCTTCAGCAGAGACAGAGTAGGACAGCCCATTTTCACACCTGTGCCCACATGGCTGATGCTTTGGAAAGCGGGGTTTACTGTTAGCTTGTTGGTTTCCCAAAAGTTAGGTTTGCTGTCTACATGCACACCATGACTCCTTCTGGTTAACAATAAAGTTGGAGTTAAACACACTATCTGGCCATTTGAAAGAGGTTTGCACTGCCTTCATTCTGTCCAAACAGCATCTAAAGGAGCATGTAAGGTCCTTGCAGAAACAAGGTGAGAGCTGCGCCTCCCTTGTGGCAGAGCTTATGGAAATATTTTAGTCTAGGTATCTGAAGGCTGGAGGATGAATATGTCAAACTTATGAATGTTTGGGGGCTGAGGGATATACAGTGGAAGAAGATGATCTGGCTGTTTGTAGTTAAATGCCATTTGTGCCAGTCTGCCTGGAAGCATTAAGGAATTTTGGAATTCACAGCTGCAGTTTTTGCCATCCTTTACGTGTGTGAGCTGCTAAAATTGTAAGCCTGACTTAGTCCTCTTTTGTGAGATGTCTCGTCTAAGAATATCAAAAGTCCAAACCTTTCTATCACTGTCTCCTCTCTCTCTGTCTCTCACTGTCTCCTCCATAAAGTGACCTGTCTGCCTGCCACTCTAATCGACAGTAAGTGTTCTAATGCCAGAGGTGTCAACACACTCAAAGTGTCTTAGCATTTACTTGCCAATTGACTCTGAGATCACGGCGTGGGAGTATGCGTGCCTGTGTATTTGTGTGTGTGTACAGAGACCTTTCCGAAAGCTGAACTCTGCCCTATACAGGACAAACGATGTTGGCAGGAGCTGTCATTTGAGACGCATTAATGCAAACACACAAACATTGCACAAGTGATGGGGCACTCAGAGTTTTTACATCACCCCTTTCTCTTCAATTCTTTGTGCATTTTGTTACCTCCTCCTTTTTCTTTCCCCTTGCACCCCCTACACCTCTCTATTTTTCATTCTTTTCCGTTTCCACGTTCTTCTCCTCCCTCTCATTCTGTTTCTCTCTGACCCTGATAGTTTGATTGACAGGGTCACTGGTGTGAGCAGAGGAACTGAACCTGTAGGCTTGTTTCACACTGTGGCCAGACCACTTACCATCTGACTTAGGGGGCTTCCAGCATGGTGGGAGCTTGGCATGTAACCATAAACTGACAACTGCACACACACACACACACACACACACACACACACACACACACACACACACACACTGTGGACACTCTCTCAGCTTTTTTGTATAGTGACAGACTGAAAATGAACCCAGTGCCCTTGATGGGAATTGGAGGTACAATAGTGCTCCTTCCTTCTCTCCCTTTCTATCCATCTATCTTGCTGGCTCCTACTGCTCTCCCATCTCATTTCAAACCTCCTCTTCCTCTATCACTATTTTCCCCCCTCTTTCTCTCTGAATCTTGCCTTCCTAAACACACATGCATGCACACACCCACACCCTCACCCCGCCTCCCTTTGAGCTGTCAGGGAGAGGAAGCGGGAGGCGAAGAGCTCGGCCTTCTGGGAGTTGGTGTTTTCTTTTTTTTTAAAGGCCTGAGTGGGCCCTTGGTCTGCATAGTTGACAGGCTGGATTTGATACCTGGCCTGATTCAGTCACTCTCTCAGCTCGGCCCAGCCCTGCACGTTATGGCACGGCTCAAATGCCCCTGTGTATTTTATTAGTGGCTAAATATACGCAAGGCACAATCCCAAATGTGGTGTTTTTTTGGATGGAGGAGGGGTTGTGGGTATGTCTGTAGGGGAAGCCATTAGACTTTGTCAGTTGGAAAATATATTTCTAAAGGCCTCTGTTAGGTTTCACCATATGTGAGAGGTTTATCAGTATATCATTAACACCTACTGAAGGTGTTCTGCATCAATCCTTATGGTGCTCGTCGTTGCAGTCTGAAAAACACTAAATTCTTGTTAATTGTCTTCCTATTTCCCTCATTTGCATATTTTGCAAGTTCCCCCTACTTAAGATGTAAGGATGACATACATTATAATAATGTAAAAAATGGCACAACAGTAGTAGTGGTAGTAATATAGTTGACACCACTTAATGAATATGTGGAGGACACATACTAAAAATAAAATATAAAAACAGAAAATATATCGGTTGAGATTGGTGGATAGATGGATACTGTACATTTGCCGTCAAGTTCAAGAAAATTCCCTCTTGTAAATGAAATTTATTTAGGCCTTACTTATTTTATTTTAAAATTAATATACATATATTCTTTTAGCAAAACTTGTTTCAACATTGCAATAGGCCTTTTTCACAGCAGACACATTGCCTTGCCATAAAAGGGAAAGCACAGGTGTTACTTATGACATGAACATGAAGTCATGACTGTGTGACTGCGAGGCAGCATGCACAATACCAGGGCCGTGAAACTGAAGCAGCCAAATGAAATTCAGCTATCATGAATTTTATTATTTACACCTGTGCTTTTCCTGCTCTGACATGTCAGAATGTCTTCTGTGAAAATAAGTTCTATAACAAAGGGTTTACGGGAATCACAGGAGGTCACCAAACTCCATGGATACAAGGTGCCATTACACCGGTTGTCGTCCCCATTTATTTCAATAAAGAAGAGGGCAAGACAAATTGCTTCTGGTGGGATTGACTTCCGATATTGTTTGCATGATTTAAGCAAAGAAGGAAGGATGCTACTTGGCCGCAGTGGGTGCAAAGACATTGACAGCGGGGAAATAAAGTGTTTGATTAGAAGCTGTGTAATGGAATCCAAATGGAAGTTCAGAGAGGTGTCAATCAATCACAGTCTGTGCACGCCCCCACCTCCCCAGAAGTGGTGGAAAAGAGGAAGGTGGAAGTGAAAACACGTGTGGGGCGAACACGGGCACATACAGACATTGTTTCATTTTAACCACCTTTACTATTTTAGCAAACCTTTTCAAACTGATGAAAACTAACTTTTTGCTATAGTTGTCCATAAAGCCATTCATGATGGATCACCATAACCTTTACACAATTTGCGTCTACGACATGTAATCTTTGTTTTAGAGTTTAACCTGACATGTCACCGAACCTTGACCTTCAGTATAGATTTAATTATCAATTGATGGGGAAGGAAATAGTATAATGGATATTTTATAGCACAAACAACAAGATAAAAGTAAGAACTGTGCTACAAAGTTCCACCAGATAAGAGACATTTTGGGGTTGTTCTTGGTTGTTGTTTTTTTTACATTTATTTTACATATTTAATCCTTGTTTATTGTGGTGTCGTGTGTTGCTCTGTAAACCCAGTTTCAGGGGGCATTTAGAAGCCCTTCTGGGGCTCTACTTTCCCTTGAGCATCTCTTAATTTGCCACTTTAGACTCTCCTTTTACCCTTCATCTCGACTCCCTGTTCTTGCATCTCCTTAACATATTTTAATAGTAGAGTCTGATAGCAGGGGGTTGGCCTTTTATCTCCACTCTTCGCTTGCCCTTTCTTCTTCTTTCTCTTCTCCTCTAACCAGTGTTTTTCCCTCTATTTGTTGTGATAAATGACTGTTAGATGTGATTTCCCCAGGATCATATGTCTCTCAGGGCCATACACCATAATTAGACGGCATGATTAATAATTCATTCCTTCTCTTTTTACTCTTTCGGAGTCTCTGTCAGAGTGTGTATGTATGAATGTGAGTTTATGTGTGTGGGTGTGCTGAGATCCATCATACAGTATAAAGCCAGCGATTTAGTCATTTTCCCTTCTGAAGTCAAAACAATGAAAAAGTTATGATAAAAACAATGAAAATGAGTTCACTGTAGAGACAGAGTGTGACACAAAAAAGAAACATTTAAAGCAATGAAAACACAAAGGACTTCCCCCAAAGACAAACACACACACACACACACACACACACACACACACCAGTTTGTGTGTGGGTTTGTTCATCATCCCAACCACAGATAATTGGTTTAATTTTCCACACAAGAAGTATCAGAAACACTACTACACGATACACACATGTACAGATAGAGCATCATCCTTCCATTTCCTTTGACACATGTGCAATACTGCAAAGGAGAAAACGAGTTGCTTGTAAGAGAGAGAGAGAGAGTGTGTGTGTGTGTGTGTGTGATTTCACACCCTCGAAACTCTCTGTGCCTCTTTGCAACATCCATAACCAGGATCAGCTTTTCATTCATAGAAAAAAGGAGAAACTCATCCGGCTATGTCGCCTACTGGCAGAGGAGTCTGGTGTCTAATGCGAGTTCGCTGCCCAGAATGTTATTGGAAGATTTTGATGAAAATTTTGAGCAAATGTTCTATATCTTTCATCTCTCTCCCTCTTTTGTGTTTGTATTGACGTTGTAGATATGTGTGTGGTGTGTGTGTGTCTTCTTGTATGTGCATATGTTATTGTCAGTGTTAAAGGTTTTATTATGTGGCTTTTGGGTCAGCTTGTCCTCTGTTTTGCAGATGTTGCAGGTGTTTCATTTACTGACATCAAAAATCAATCAGACATAACACCGGCTGAGGGGAAAAGGTCTTCACAAAGAATCTAGTGTTGTTTTGCAAAAAAAAAAAAAAAAAAAGGCACGGAATTGACTATGGAAAAAAATAAAACAGGAAATAATTTGATTCGGACAAGGTTTTTTAACTTAAAGGTACTACATGTAACATTTCATAAGGTTTCACATTTTAATCACTTTATATTGCTGGTGTGTGAACGGACTGTAAAGTAAATAAAATAAATAATGTTAGCCAAACTATAATAAAAGTGTAACTTTACTATATACTTTCCTAATAACTTTTGGAAGTCGCTTTGGATAAAAGCGTCTGCTAAATGCCTAAAATGTAATGTAATGTAACTTCACTTACCTCGTCCATCAACATGATACTGGTCGATCACATGTATGTCATGTCACTGTTTTGGCCGATGTGCATGATGCTCATTCTGCCGTTGTCTTAACGGCCACTGGTGTCACCATAAACAACAACTTTCTGTAAACTACACACAGCCCCTTTAAGTTGGTTAATAAGAATAATCGGTGAGCTTCTGCATTGGGTTTCAGGCAGAGTGATGCAGGCAGTGCCAGTGCACCACAACAAGCAAAGTTCATCCTGCTTTAGCTACTTACTCCTCTGTTTTGTTGTGATATGTTTCATAATTAAAGAACATCAAAAGTCAGAGTCTTTACTGTTCTTTTCATTTTTTCAAATTCCACACACAGTGCCAACATTTTCCTTTCTTCGTCCAGTTGACTGATCTAAGAGTTTCATCCCTCTTCCATTCTTCTTTCTTTCTTCTTTGTTATACCTCCCTCTCCCTGCCCTTCCAATTATTATTTTTTTCTTTTTTGCTTACTTTTTTTAGCACTGTTACATCAGCTAGATTAGATGATCTCTTTACATCGCCCCCCTACGTATAAAATAAATTAGATTCTTTATTTCCACACATATAGATTGGCATAGATTTTGTTTCCAGGGTGCAGGGATTATAATAAGTAAATTTAACTGGTCATTAAACAGTGGGAAGGCCTCTGGTGGGAGGTTTGTAGTCATACCCATGTTTCATTTGGTACCATTAAAAACAAACAAGAAAAAAAACAAAGAGACTTTATGAGGGCTATTTTGCATATGCCATGGTTAATGTTCACTGTGGGAGTTGAGTCCTATTCAAGCAAAAAGCCACAAGACGGAGATTACTTAAAACCCTCTTGGCTCTTCTACCTCATTGTAAATCACAGTGTGGAGTGGATTACTGCTTTTTATAAAGCACACCACTGTGCTTAAATGTCTACAATTTCATTTCGTTTCCACAGTAAGTAGCAGGTACATGGTGTGCAACTTCGTCAACTGAGCCAACAGGAATCTCCCTATAATAGTTTTAGTTTTAAGCATCAGTAATTAAATGTTACCATAATGATGGTTTTTGTTTAACAATCCTCCCATCACACACACATCGAACAAATCGAGAAAACCCTGACACTGTTCTATCATTCTGTTTTTTAGCCACGCATGACCTCTAACCTCCCCAAAATGGGTGTAAATGAAAAGAAAAAGGTACTGAATCAAAACGTAATACACTCAAATAGAAATACCATGATGATACTTCTGAAGTGCAATGGTCTGAATCCTTTCTCACCTTGCTACAAATAGCTATGTATTATTTTCTGATCATTACTCAAATAAATTAAAGAAATAAATCTAATTTTTGTACCGACAGGGCCAAGTAGCCCATATCTCAAAAGGTGTGTCTTCGTCTCCCCGGACAAATATCATAAAAGCACAGAAATATCAGAGAAGACGGAGAAAAGCAGAGATGGATGTGACATCTAGTGCAGCATTAAATCAATACCTGATTACAGCCACTGAGGAAAGATGAGAGTGTGTCTGTCTGTGTGTGTGAGAGCTCCAAAGAGCGAGACAGGTTATCAAGTTGGGATGGAGGTTGCGGTGACAGCATCAAATGTTACATCTGTGGCTACACTATTGTAGGTTTTTGATATTAAAAAGAGTGTTTGGGGTGTTGTTGTTGGTAGCTGTCACTCTACTTTTGCACCAGATTTTTTTCTTTTTAAATAGCAACCACAGGTCGATACTATAATATAATATAGTCTCAATATGATTTATAAATGTGTACTACAAGATTTGTAACCAAAAAATATTTTTCTTAAAGATTCTTCAACTTGTTTAATAACACAAATTAAGAAACCTTTTCTCTGCCTTTTTAAAAGGCTGTATTGCTTTTTAAGCAGTTACAGAAGACCAGTCCTAGGTGTCACATGGTAGGCTGATGATGACATGTAATGAAGGAAGCGTACTGGAATTATCAGCTCGAAAAAAAAATGTGATTATCAGTAGATGGAACGTTTTAGTACATAATGATGTCTGGAGGAAAAAGCAAAGAGGTTTTGTGGTCCAGTAATAATCCAGTGTTTTGTTCTATATTATGTCTCCATTTCCCTTTTGGGTTTTGTTTCGCCTGCAGAAAACATTTCAGGTTCCTTTATCGTACTGCACTTGTTTTTCTTCTTTCCATTTGAATGTGCCATAAACTTAACTCACCAGTGAACTTACCGCATAAATCATTAGTTCGGCAAGGAGCAATTCAGAGGCAAGACAGTCTGAAAAATCTTAAATATGAAAATCCTTGAAAGAGTTTAAGCTAAAGTCGGTCGCTTTTAGGAAAGGGGGTCGTATGAAGCAACTGAGTAGGAGGAGATGTGTCGGACTTAATGAGATCTTCAGAGATGTGTGCAAATGAATGCCGGGAATTCACTTGTTAATGGTGCACCATCTCTATCTCATCAAGATGATAATTCACATCTTGTTATTTTGCAGCAATTAGACAAACCAGAACAGTCCTAATGGAGTGTAATGCCGAGAACCTTGCTAAGGGTAAATCCCCCTACTTTCCGTTCTTTCATTCTCGTGTGTCTCTCATAATCTGTCCTGTTTGTTTCTGTCTGTCTGTCTGTTTTTCTGTGTCTCACTCCTCTCTCGATCTTATCTCTTCCTCTCGATCTTCTCGTTTGTCTCCTGATACCTCTCTGTCACTCTCCTCTCCTCTCTTAGACTCGCCAACTCTGACACACAGACTAAATATGGGCAAATGGCCACAGCCCATTGAAATGTAGTGATGAATCACAGTCTGTGTCATGGATTTGGTGTTCAATGGTAAAGTCAGGCGTATTGTGAAAATCCACACATTTAAGATTATGTCAATGTTTTGATTAGATTTTTTTCACAACTTTTTTCAACAGCTTTCTGTTTTACTCAAAGTAAAGCCCCAAGTCTGAAGCCTCCCTTGACAAGTTGGTTCGTTGTCAACATTTTATCCAAGAATTTCAGTGAGCCACATCACATTTGAGTTCAAGATGCAAGCATTAATGCCGGCACCATCTTATAGCTCTTCAGGCTTGGCTAAATGTTACCCTCGCCCATCTTCCCTAACTCTTTCTGCTGTGTGCAGCCAACAAAACAAAGCTTTAAACTATAAAATAATACTCTGAAAAACTAAAAAAGACGAAACATGACACTTGGGAGACCATCTAAGTATGCATACGCGTACACACACTCGTGTCCCTTTGCTGAGCCTCTCTTAAAAGCATTTGCATGTTGCATACTGGTGTAGATTCGGGTGGGGGGTATGTGTTTGTCCCCTCGTGTGTGCGTGATGGAAAGACAGTGTGTCGCTGTTGTTAAAATGAGAGGAAAGGAGAGAGTGCGAGAGTAGTTTTTTTTAAGGGGCGAATGAAAAAAGGAGACAATGTGTGTGCAGCATTAAGTGTGCGTGTCTGTCTGTGTATGTAAGACAGAGAGAGAGTGGAGACTATTTGGATGTCGAGGTAGGGGGGAGGTATGAACAAGAAAGAGTGAACAAGAATAAGAGATAGCATAGGTCCGTGTGTGTGTGTGTGTGTGTGTGTGCGTGTGTGTTTATAGGTGCCCGATAGGGGGTCTGTGCATGTCAGAGCAGGGCCTATGTGCAATCAGACAACCGCTATGCCAGTGAATTGCCCATTACTTTCAACCCTAGCTGTTTCTGCGTGTGCCAGAAGGAGACAGCGCGAGAGGAAGATTGTGTGTATATGTAACCCCTGCAGCCCGTTTAGTGGTCTTCAGTAGTGATGTGTCCATCATGAGCGTTTCCTTCATTGAACTACTCTTTTGATATGAAATGGAAGTAACGAGTCATCTCAGAGAGTAATTTGCATCTACGGCCATAGGCAGGTAATCACTGTAGTTTACGTAGGGGAGTCTTAGGTGAACAGCAGGAGGGAATTAGGAACCGAGGAGGCCACACAGTTTGTGCGTCTGTGCTGGGTTTTTTTTGTTTTGCCGTATTATTTGTGTTTTTAATTTGTCTTATATTTACAAGCCTGTTTTTAAATTTTTCATTCAGTGCAACCGTCTTTTTGTAGATGTTTTTTTTTAAGTTGTGTAAATCTCAACTTTTGCACCATCACACGTTGGAAATGACAAATTCCCTCGTTATTTTTTGTTGTTGATCGATTGCCACTACATGCTGTATACTGTAATATGATTTCAAAAAAGGCAACAGAGTACAAAACCAATACAGTAGCCAACAATATTAATAATAGAGTCTAACAGAAGACAAAGAGTACAAATGTAAATGGTAAATGGACTTATTATATAGCACTTTAACGGTTAACGGTTCCCAATTGTTGCTATTTAGCAGAATTTCGGGATCAGGAACACACCCCCGTTACGTCATCCACATCACTACGCCATTCCCGTATAAATACCCTACGTAATCATCCCTCGTCCGCTCTCGACTACTGCCGCGCTCGATCACTGCGCATAGCGCCTGGCACCGGGATGCCAGATGTCTTAGATATCCACCTTCCGCTCTCGATTACTGCGCATGGCAGCTGCTAGCATCGGCTGAGACGCCTGGCACCGGGTTGCCAGGGCCCCAGCTATCCACCTCCAGCAACCACCGCATGGCAGCGGCTAGCAGCTACTAACCTCCAGCAACGGCCGACCACCGACCACAGTCAGCTAGCACCGGGTTGCCAGGGCCCCAGCTACCAACCTGCACCGACGACAGCTGCTAGCACCCCGGCCGAACCCCGACGACTGCAACTAGCACCAGCTGGGACGCCGAAACCAGATAGCCGGCGTCCACGGCCGACCACCGACGACTGCACCTAGCACCGGCCGGGACGCTGACACCGGGTTGCCGGCGTCCACGGCCGACCACCGACGAATGCACCTAGCACCGGCTGCGGAGTCCGGCACCGGGTTGCCGCTCCGCCTGTTAGTTTTTGGGGGTTTGTACTATGCCACCGTAGTCTCATACTTAATTAAAATCATGGGCCTCGGGTCCTCGCAAGCATATCACCGTTACATCTGGTCAGATCCAAAGATCTTAAATCGGCTAATCTCTTCTCCATGTTGGGAGGCTTTTTGGGGGTTCGTCGTACCCGAGTGCCACGGCGGACGTCCCCACGAAGCTTCCCCAAACCATCAGCA
>JAVQJD010088369.1:0-116718 GCA_036023655.1 Nannoperca australis | reverse complement strand
GTGTGTGTGTGTGTGTGTTTGTGTGTGTGTGTGTGTGTGTGTGTGTGTGTGTGTGTGTGTGTGTGTGTGTGTGTGTGTGTTTGGCTGGGAGAGAGAAAGGCGCAGATGGTGAGTTTCAGGCGGGGAAGGTCTTTGGAGACTGTTCAAACCACCGGGGACCAAAAAAAAACATTTTTACCTCTGTTCTTTCTATATTTCTATTTCATCACCACTCTCTTTTTCTCTTAGCTCCATGTTCTATTTTTTCCTTCATGTACTCCATCCTCCTCTGTTTTTCTCTCTATGCAAGCTGTGTACACATAGCTCCATCTAGTGGTAAATCCTATGGATGGCAATCGTCTGTAAGTAATCGGTACAAAAAGGTAAAAAGGTCAAATTAAAGTCAGAAACAACTGATCCAGGATTTTAAACTTTTTAAACATAGGAAATATCTTAATACATTTTGTTAGAAAACACATTTTCGCCAACTCTCTAAAAACGGATTATTTTATAGAATTTAAGGAATTTAATAATTTTGTATATAGGCACAGTTTGAAATTTTGGAAAATACGTTAATTTGCTTTCTTGTTGGGATTGAAAACCACATATGGACATATATTCCATACAAAGGTTACCCTACAAACGTGAGAGTGGTAGGAATTATCTCTTCTAACTCTTGGACAAAAAGTGAATAAGCATATTTCCCAAAATGTTAAACTATCAAGTAAAAGGCATTCATTTTGACTGTGCAGCAACAGATCCACAGGACAAGAGACACTAAACAAAGGGGTACATGGAAACAAAACCCAGCAACAAGAGTCAAATTATAAGTGCTTCAACTGAGGGAGGAAATTTGCAGCTTAAGACAAAGAGCCGTGACAGCTGTCTTTTCTTTCAGATAATAACACTATCAGTATTACGAGGTTTTGCTTATGGTGAAGTACTGTGATTCTTGTTATTGTTAGAGGTTAAAGGAGAGAAATTGAACGATTAATGATGCAAGGAAACAATAAATGCAGATAATTAAAAAGTAAAGACCCAACTGAACAACTTGTTCTGTTGTTCTCTTTTCAAGTCCATCTCTCCTTCTTCCCTTCTTAACTTCCCTTTCTTCCACAGCCCCACCCTTGTTTTCTCTTCTGCTCTTTCTCTCGGTTCCTTCCTTCACTTGTTCTTCTTCCTTTATCTCCGTCCCTTGTTTTCATTTTCTCCCTCCCCTGCCTCCACCCACTCCCTTATTGTCTTGCTTTTGTCTCTCTGCCGTGGGCAACCCGGCTGTGATGCTGTTTTAGATCCACTGGAGGGATGAGTGTTGGAGCAGAACAGACTCTCCTGTTCCTCTGTGTGTGTGTGTGTGAGTGTGTGTGTGCAAGTGTCACCTGAATGCCCCAGGACTCACCTAATGCATTTCTTCGTCAAAGTGTGTGTATCAGGTGCTTGCCCATGGGTTTCACCGAGGGATACAAATGTTTGCCTTACAGCAGCTTTTGATCTATCTAGGTAGTTAGGCTTTTTAGACTTTCCTTTTTTAGGCTTTTCTTTTTCTCTGTCTGCATCTGTCTATCTAATCTTAATGCTTCAAACAAAGCAATTTCTACTTGTGACTACTTTTCAGGTGTAACATCTATAATTGTCGTCACAGGTTTAATCTAAGAATAGATTTTCCCATGTATTTTTAGCCATGCTTGGGGCGTGGCTCTAGGTATGGCAGTGACAGTCAGTTCCATCACGTTGGACCAGACTAAAGCTTCAGCTGTATTTTGTGTTTAGTGCTGATTAGCAAATGTTAGCATGCTAACATGCTAAACTAACATTATACCTGTTTACATCAGCTTGTTAGCAGCCTCACAGAGCAGCAACCATGAGTGTTGACGCTTACTCTTGTTTTAAAGGCTCAAAATCATCAAATTCACAAACAAATGCAGATTATAGAGGAAAGTCTAAAAAAACAAAAAACATCTCACGACTTGCAACCCCTGATTGGCAACCATTGTTTTAGACAATAGTGGGCTTCCAAGTTTGTGCCAACAGTTTGGAGAGGGCCACATCCTGTTTGAATAACACAATGCTCTCATGCAGAAAATGAGGTCAACAAAGAAATAATGTTCCCAGTTGGGTGTGGAGATCTTAACTGGCCTGCACAAAGCCTTGACCGCTCAACAGAAACTAAATATGTTTTAAGTTAGAAGCAGTTTTTTGATGTCCTAAATGATTCTGCCTCTGGTTAATCCCTCCAGTGTTTCATGCGGAAATAAGTGCGAGCAGCAGGTCTACAATGTGGGCTCTGATGGGCCGACCTGGGGGGGACAGAGAGGCAACAGCAATGCCTGGAACAGCACCATGAAGATGCCCATCTCTCAGCATACTTCCTCTTACAAGCCTCACACTTTTCTTCACTATGAGTCCCTTCAGCTGGGCGCAATCACACTGTAAAACAAGAGTTTTGCTTTGTTTGCCCAGCACAGAGGGCAAACAGAGGAAGTGTGTTTCTAACCACTACAACACCCATCTACTCAGTTGTTCCTTTTTTCACAATAACAAAATCATTGTTTCAGGGCTGTGCGCAATGTTTTCATTGTGGTCAGCCTAAGATATGTGAAATCACACTTTGAGAAGACCAGTTTTGTAGATATATACAGGGAGGTGTTAGATAGTCTCTTTATGAGACCTAACTGTGTTGAATATGACAAATATGAATATGGTTTGTTTTCGATGATTTCAAAATGAAAAGGAAATCAATGAACTGAAAGGATAAACTGCCATCATTGTTGAAAATACATATAGGGGACTAAAAAATACACACACATTATTACATTTACAAAGTATCTTTAAGTGTGTTGCATTCCTCTTTAAAATTGTATTTTAAAAGATGAATAGACCAATCACAATCATGAAACATCAGAGTGGCACCATATAATGTAACATAAAGCTTCAAAACTTCCAACGTTCTCAGAAAGAAAGTGCACCTTCAAAAGTAAACTACATACAAAATAAAATAATGCACGTTAAGAAATACAGTCACAGTTTAAAAGACCAATAAAAGAAAAATAAATAAGCCTGTGTGGACAAAATATATTTACAAAATTGCACAAAACCTTAAATCTACAATACAAATATCTGCTACAGGGAAACTCCACAAAAGCTACAAACTGCCTCTGATATATTTGTTAATTAAAACCATTCTGAACAATTAAAACAATTTAATTCTCCTGTTCTTGTGTTGGCCCGCAAACACCTTTATAAAGGTTTAAAATATTTTAGAAATGAAAGTCCGGTTTATTCAAACAGTTGGTTGAACTAAGGTCCCGCCTCTGACCGGGCAGATAGCCATTCATAGTTTACAATAACGGGGTTGCACCTGGGGCGGCCAACCAGCTTGCAGGACACTCCCAGGACACGCTGCATATCATATTTTGAATGGTTATTCTATTGTGGTCCGTCTGCTCGGTGATACCTGTGTCGCTGTGCTGTAAAATGTGCAACTTGTGGGTAGTTGTAGTTTCGGTGGGTGTTGTGGGTAGGTCGCTGGTTTGTTGATTGACAAGCCAAAGGACTCGTTCAGTGTGAATATGCTGCCTTCAATGGCTTCTCGTAACATCCACATCCCCAGACTCAAAGTTGTATATTAAGTTATAAATCAAACTATGCGCAAATTCACATGCGAGAGCCCAAAGAAATGTGTGTTCTGACGTGGAACAAACAATCCATGATTATACAGATTATTTATGACCAACTCAAACGTGGCAATTCC
The DNA here is from genome assembly GCA_036023655.1 of Nannoperca australis. NCBI lineage: Eukaryota > Metazoa > Chordata > Actinopteri > Centrarchiformes > Percichthyidae > Nannoperca > Nannoperca australis. The sequence continues at coordinate 112,988 of JAVQJD010088369.1, read as the reverse complement.
TTTGTATACATTTAGCGTATGTAGATAAGTTGCTTCCCATGCAGTGACAGGTAATGAGATTTCATAGATTTAAATTGAACAGACAACTTACAGAAGAGAGACAACTCATTAGTCATTCTGTAGCCTTCCCTTCTGCCAAGTGTAAGGAGACACCTTTTTACCACTGGTCTTTTAAAACGTGAGCATATAAAAACCTACCTAGTTTTCTATATATCAAAAGAGGCAAAAGGTTAATGTTCACCCTGTCTTTCTGTATCAGCTGTCAGTAGGTCGCCTATCAGGTGTATTTCATAAAAGAATAGTAGTGACGTTATGGGCGTACTACTGAAGGTACTTTGAGGACTGTGCATTTATAGAAATAATTGTATAAATAGTATGTGGTCAGGCTACCAGTAATGGCCCATATTTGCTTTAAAAAGCAATACTGGTAGTAGTCAAATATAATTTTACTGTTGATATTTGGTTATACAAGTCGCATTTTTGTCGGTAAACGTGACATTTCCGACAGCACTTGAAGGCAGCATTAGTGTGGTGGGTGGGAGAGGCTGGTTGGTTTGTTGACTGACTTGGGGCTTCGGCAATCGCCTGCGCTGTGTCTGCCACTGGAAAACTAGCTAGCTGCCTTGACAGAGTTAAAGCTATTCAGTTGACAAGCTGTCAATAATGTAACCCTCGTCGTACAGCTGTAGCCACAGGTTCTGGCACAAGAAGATGATTGTCTGTAGATGAATACAGTGTTACAGGTCCAATTTCTAACAGAGTACGACGTGGTTTTAGCTAGCATTAGCTTAAGTTACAAGATTGACAAGATAGACGGCTAAAGTTACTCCGGAGTGAGATGGGTAACGCAAGGCTGACCAGGGGTAGCTTATGTAGCAGGTTAGCCAACCAGCTGAGTGCGACATGGAAATAAGAATATTTCCAGATGGATTTCAGCCATAAAATAAGTGATTTATTTGGGTAGTTGTTAAAGTACTGATCTTAAAGAACTGAAGCAGCAGTGTTTGGGCGTAGCTGTCAAACTCGGTCGCCCTGGCTGCAACACTGGCCTAGGAAGCTAGCAGCTAGCTAGCTCGGTTAGCTGCACGTCTGGCTCATTTACCAAAGTAAGTATATACATTCAATAATAATTCGTTGACGTCTTTGTCCGGTTTATTTTTTTTTAGGTGCACAAACGTAAACCTCCAAGTTAAGGTTGCACCACGGCCTTGATGAGTTTATTTTGCAGCTTAATTACTGATATTTGTGACTGAATAAGTCTAGTTTAGCTGTCGATTTGGAATTTGCTACTTGGCATCACTAACTACATTTAACGGCAGGTGAGCACTGACCGCAAACAGCGTCCAGAAATTATTGCTTTTTTTTTTTTATTTAGTTTTGACATTCTTATTTACTCTCTTGAAATTGCCTAGTTAGATCTATTAATTGTACAAATATTAGCCTGATAACGGAGGTTAAATGAAGATTTAAAAATGTGGTTATGTTTGTTATTTATGGTCCTGAAAGTTGGAACCATTGGACATTTGGAGCTTTATGGGAAACATTTAGTGCAAAGACCTGTCTACACGGTATGAGGTATATCGTCAGGCATCTTTTGTTTGTTTGCAGAAGTTAACATAATGTACCACATCTTCTAATGTCATAGGTGCCATATCCTCTTTCTAACTTTCTATGGGAAATGTCATGACCTGATGATCAATCTGCATGCTGGATGTTTCAGTGTAATGTGGTGGAAATCTGGAAATGAAGTCTTCTGAAACAACAGTCTTTTAAATATTTATATTACAGATTTTCACCACAGTAATATAGTGTTTCTCTGCTCACTGACAAAAATACATATAATTGCTGAATTGATTAGTCGATTAAAGGGGTAATAATTTGACAGAAATTTAACCGACAACAATTTTCATTATCAGTTAGTAGTTAGTCACTTGCCAAGTGAAAATGCTGAGCTTTCACATTTTTCAGTTCCTCAAATGTAAGGATCGTAAGTTGTATTTAGTTGCGATTTCAATCTCTCTTCTTATGATGTTGCAATTTCCTTGGGATCTGAGAAGCTGTGATGGGCAGTTGTCACAATATTTCATAGACTACATCTCATCAATGGATTGATCAAATGAATAATTGATCATAAAAACGATCATATTCATATCCCTTGGCGCCCTAATCATAAACAGCCTTTTTGTGTTTGGATGATTTACAACTTTGAATAAGTGCGGATGTCATTAAGCTTTTATGAACACTGATCAACAGAAAAGATTAATTTCTGTGGAATTATGTAGTTTATACTTTCACATACAGTATTTGTTTTAGTTGGGGGGCTGGGGGGTAAATTGATCCTAAGTAGATCCCACTCCAACAAGTAGATTCTAGGTTATGAGGGTGGAAAAACTTCAATACATAATTCAGCTCCCAGTTTGACATAAGACTGTGTGTGAGGCAAGGGGAGTAGCGCTAAGCTGAATAGCAGCTGTTTGAATGAGGGAATTGGATTATTCTGCTGAGTACAAAATGTTTACAAATCCCAGAATTGTAGTTTTGAGAAATGCATAAAGATTCGTGTCCATTTAAACCACCTAAGTAATTGATGAGAAAGTGATAAGTTTGAAACTTGATGTACAATAACGTGGCATTAATCCTCATTTTATAAAAGTTTCTCTGGCTGCATTTCATAACTCTCACTGAGAGTAGCCCTACTTTTTTTAATTAGATTGATTTTATAACCTCTCTCCAGACAATGGTTCCTCTGCACTGCAGCTTTATGTAATACTTGAATCTTGATAACAGTTTATGCAACAGCTGAGACCGCGTACCCCTAGCTGATCATGATATTTAATTCACCAAACAGAAGACACCATTCTCTCTGCTGACATTTTGCATTTCGCTGATTGAAGGTTGCGTGTTGTTGATGGCCTCCCTGGCAGCCATGAACACTGCGACTGACACATACCCTGCGGTGCACCAAAATGGGACCGCCCATCGTGAATCTCCAGACACAAGGCCAGCCGCTGCTGTTCTGAGACTACATTTCTACCACAACAGCCAAGGAGCGGTCGACTGCAGCTCCCTCAGCTACCCACCTGGGGAGTATGTGGCTGAGGAGCTGTGTATAGATGCAGCCAAGGCGTGCAGTGAGTACTCGAGCTGTGCACGTCTGCATGATACACCCCCTCTCATGTGTTTTGCTGTAACTCTGGGCATAGGTCCCTAGATAGGGTTATCAAGAGGCCACAGTGAAACCCATCAGCAGAAAAATCGTTGGCTTGTTCAATCATCTCAATGCTTTGTTTACAGTCTGTGTAACTGTCGTTACTCTGCTTAAGGGTAAGCAAAAATAATGGCAGCTTTGCTTTGCTTGATGTGTTGTTTTTGTTTTGCAGAGGTGCAATTTCAGAGTCAATAAAAGTATGATGCATCTAATTCATAGAGGAGGGCCAAGCAGGTTGATGGGGCTAGACTAACCTGCATGTTGTTGGAATCACATGTTATGGGTTTGATGATGAACCAAACACAACTGACATTTTAGATGTCACCAATCTTTATTGACCTTTTGTTCACCTGTGTTGATACTACAAACAGCTTGTTTTCTAAAGTGTAATCTATGACTCGGAGTTGCTCCTAAATTAGCACAGTTTCCGCAGGTATACTGTAATTTGTTTGTACACTGGCTGTGTAAGAATCTGGTGATCGATGGGTATCACGAAACAAGGGTTACGATTTTTTTTTTTTTAAATGAATAAAAAGTACTGTGACAGTATTAGGTTGCAAAAACAAAAATGAGCTTGCAGGATTCTTTAGGTAAATAAATAAATAAATACGCGTGCGTGCGTGCGTGCGTGCGTGCGTGCGTGCGTGCGTGCGTGCGTGCGTGCGTGCGTGCGTGCGTGCGTGCGCGTGCTATCTAGCAGTCAGGGGTTTAACCCTTGTTCTACCTTGCTGGGTCATATTGACCCAGTGGCCCATTGTCTTGACCCAGTGTCTTCTCCACAGGGTAGCACAAGGGTTAAACACAACACAAAATGAGCCACTGCTATGAATCTTTGCATGTAAACTATAAATGCTCAAATCTATCAATATTTTCTCACACCCCTATTTATTTATACAAGTGAACAGTCTGCAACTTCACAGAACATAATGTGGTTTCTCATCCTTTGTCTACTCCTTATATAGCTATATCACCTCTGTACTGCAGCCTTTTCGGTCTCTTCCGAGAACGTGACCACTTGTGGTTTGCCCCCAACCACATCTTCCAGCTTGACGAATTGGCCTCAGAAGATGTGTTTTTCAGAATAAGGTAGCGTGCGTTTATTTGGCTCCCGCCTTGCCACTTAAGTATCTTTTCCAGATAAAAATTTAAGTATCCTCTCAAATTACTGCCTTTTCTTCATGACCCTTTACCACAGGTACTACTTCCCTGGCTGGTACAGTGGTGGGGCATCCCGCGCATATCGATACGGGGTTGCCAAGGGCTCGGAAAGCCCTGTCCTCGATGACTTTGTTATGTCATACCTCTTCTTTCAGGTGAGCACTTCAGCACGCAGACACCCTCTTTATTACACAACCTGGTTAGAAATTAGACTTTTTTTTTTTTTTATATGTGGAAAAGTTTAACAAACGTATTCAAGAGCATGTTGTAATTGTTTGTTCGTACATTGCCTTGCGACCCAGTATTGTAGATTAGGCATCGGTAAACAAGCGGCTCATATCCCTGGTGCAGTGGTTTCAGTTTGTTAGATAACTGGGTCACATCTTCAGATTTCATTTTTGTTGAAAGCATCGCCCCGGGGACACTTATAAAGATATAGAATTAACAAACTATGAAACTGGTGCTTTTTCTTTTTTTTAGAAGGATTTCAGTCAGTGTAGTCTGTGCTGGTAACAAGTGGGCTGGCCGTGCAAGCAAGTGGCGCCAACAAGAGAGCTGGCACTTTGAGCGAGTGCCGTTATAACCCTCACGTGAGGGGGGTCTTTGGGCACAATTTAGCAACTTGCGTGCAAGAATCCCAACACCTCAGTGAGCGCAATGTCTGTATGAAATCCCCATTCAGTCTTTTGTGTTCACTCCAAGGCTACGCTGAAGGTCGCAGCAGGCTCAGAGCGGAGCTATTGTCCGAACTGTTTGCAGGAAAGTTCCTGTCCTTGTCTGGAACAATTAAGTCTGCCACACAAAGGAAAGTTTCTTCATATTCAAAGTCAGGACAGTCAGGATGCCAGGAAGGCTCGATTACAATGAAAAGCAGAAAGCTGCCCCCCATGCTCAAGACTTTGGAAATTCCCAGGTTTAGTGTGTTGATTGATTTGTGGAATTTGACCCAATGCACATTTTTGGGAGGAAAATGCACCATGTTGGAAAGACCAAACCAATAATGTGTTTGTCTGTTTCCTCATTAGGAAGCCCTTTGACCACATCTGAAGATGTCAAAAGAATGAAAATGTTATTTTTTTAAATGTCCTAAAATTAGCAAATGTTACTCAAACAAGAGTAAAAAGTGCATGTTTTTGTGGACTATTTTTAGGTTAATTGGCTACCCAGTGGGTTAATGTAGCCATTGATGGCACATTGGCTCACAGTACTTCAGCTTTATTAATTCCTTATTGTTCGCAAAGTCTCATGAGAGGAAAGATTCCCCACCATGTTTGTGTGTATTGAATGAAGTACATTTTCAGTTTTGCCGTTGCTCTGTTGGCTTCTTGAGTATTTGCATTTTCGGTAAAAGGAAAGCAGTATTTAGTTTAGTTTGGGTTTTTCACACCACCCTACAGGTGGGCAGGAGGGGAAATGTACAGAAGAGACTTTTTCAAACGTATTATCATATCCTTGCATGCCCCCAGTCGAGAAATGGTTTGTCTAAACCACATTGCAACAGAAAGGAGGTGTATCGTATAGGCGAATCCAGGTAACTCAAGCCAGTAACATAACTGGAACTGAACTCTCAGTGAACTAGAGGATTATGTGGAACTATGCCTGTGGACATTTGTGCTGGTGGTGGCTTGGGGAAGGGAAGCACTGCTGTATGTAGCACATTGTGCGTAAACCATTACACATGCTTGCGTTCACACCGGACAGATGTTGTGTGTTCTGCATTGTGAAGGATATGTTGAATAAGTCGCAGTCTGATCTGGAGCTAAGCTCTAGATCTAATGTTTTGTAATGGATAAATAATACAGTGTGGCCATCTCTCTGAGGTTATTATCTACGGTTGTTTTCACACTTGTAGCCTGTTTCCCTTTATTCACACCAAAGCATTAAATAATAAAACCATGCAGTGTTACCTTGTAGTTCTGGTCTGTTTTGCGTTCACACTGACTTATTACAATCAAAACAAGAGCAGCAAGCATGACGTCAGGCAGCTCATGAAGATGACAAACCAGTAGTTGTATATGAGCATCTGTCGTAAATAACAAGGTGTGAATAGGATCAGAGGAAGGATGGGAACATGATCAGTAGATAATACATTTGAATAGCATTTGAATTCACCGGGTGTCTTGTCCAATACATGCCACATGATTCTGTGTTGCACTGACGACATAAACAATCTGCACCGCAGTGGGCCAGGGTTCAAATAGCAATGGTCTTGCATGCTCATAGGGTTCGTCTTGAAAGTCTGGAAAATGTAACCGTTATGTTTTGGAGGTTAGGAATATGCTCGAATTTGAATACAACCCTTGTTAAATACGTTCATCTACACAGTCACTCATGTAAACCAAACATTTTTTAAATGAAACGAGACGTTGCACATTTTTTGTTTCAGTGCTTGAATTTTAGGCTTAAAAAGCTGTACGAACCCCACAGTGTGCATTAAGAGTCATCAGTTGGTCATCACTATGTTACTCTCACCTCTGTGCGCAGTGGAGGAACGACTTTGTCAATGGCTTGGTGAAGATCCCCAACTCCCATGAGACTCAGGAAGAGTGCCTCGGCATGGCTGTGCTCGACATGACGCGAACAGCCAAGGAGAGACAGATGTCGCCACTGGACATCTACCACACTATGAGGTACTTGTGCTGCTTTTGATCTGGTTCCTGAGAAATAATCTGAAATCAACTCTTGCTAAGCACTAATGTGTAGGTGTAATTCGTGCCAATACGAAACCCAATCTTCAGCACTGATGCCAAAAGAATTGTGCCTTACGTTGAGGAATATTAATACTTTTGTTTCTCTCCAAAATGTTTTGTTTGTCTAATGTTGCCTTAACAAAAGCAGCTGCACAAGAACTTTGCCAAAATAAAATTGGCAAACCTTATTCTTCAGATCAGGAAATAATAAGTAAATAAGTAAATGAAATGAACAATCGGAGCATTCAACGGTACATTTCAGAACTTTTAAAAAAAGGTGTGCTATAAACACAGTTTTAATTTCAATTTCAGTACCTTTTTGAAGTAAAAAAAAGAATAATTTGAGGTTCCAGATCCAGTCTTAGTGACTTGTGTAGTGTTAGTCGAAGCTTATGGTTGACAAGTTTTAGTGTATACCTTTAATGTTCAGCTTTTCTAATCTGTGCTTGTTGAATATTAGCACATTATTATAAGCACAAGACAGCATTAAAATGAGAAGAATTACCTATTTCAATGAGAAATTTCTTTTTTTTCTTTTTTCTTTTATGCAATAAAAACGTTAACACATTTTTACATTTAAACATTTTCCCCTCTTGCTTACTTCTAGCTACAAGTCCTTCTTGCCAAAGGACGTGAGAGCTCAGATCCAGGACTGCAACTTCTTGACACGCAAGCGAATCCGCTTCCGCTTCAAGCGCTTCATCCAGCAGTTCAGTCAGTGTCGGACCACAGCGCGCGACCTCAAGCTCAAATACCTCATCAGCATGGAGTCCCTGGAGATGGCCTTCTACACAGAGACCTTCCAGGTCAGGGAACCGTCCAGGGGACAGCTCATCATCATGGTGGCAGCAGACAGTGGCATCCAGTGGTGTCGAGAGAAACTCAAAGATTCTGACCAGGTAGGTTTCATTACTGAGTTGTATTCCTTTTTGGCCATTCTTTTCTGCTGCGATATCTTTTACATGTTGGACATTTAGCTGGCATTAATACAGAGCTACACTGGAGGCCTTTAGTTTCCAGATCACCAACATAGTAAGCAACAAATGGACATCAGTCAGTGTTTAGGTCAAAGCTCCCTAAGGCCCTAAAATGTCACTCAAAGAATCATCAAAATATCATTAAAACATGTTGCTAAAGGAATAAGAGAATTGAGAAACAAACAAACACATTATTATGTCCATAGGCAAAATATGCTACACAGGCTGTGTTCATTGTTGTCAACCCGGTGTCACGCTGTGGCGGCCGATCACGTAACCCGGCGGTCAGACCGGAAAACGCAACTGTGAAGATGGCGGAGAGAAATGGACCAACACTGCGCCACAACGCCTCCATTTGGTTTGAATTCAGCCTTACTGATGATATTATTCCAAAGGTCGTCTGTTTTTCTATTTGTCCAGGAGCTGCAGACCTTGTGTGACTTCCCCGATGTCACTGACATTAGCATCAAACAGGCCAGCAAGGAGGGGGACGCAGAGAGTCGGGTGGTCACCATCAACAAACAGGATGGCAAGAATCTGGTAATTTCACGTTTTGGATGCAGCTATAGGCAAAGATTTAAAAGCATTTGGTTTCCTACCTAGGATTCTGTGCAACAAGAGAAATGTAACAAGCGGTTTGGAGACGGCGGGTGTTTACACATCATGTCTAGCTGAGGTTTTCTTGTATTTCAGGAGCTGGAGTTCCCCAGTCTGTCTGAAGCCCTCTCCTTTGTGTCCCTCATTGATGGCTACTATCGGCTGACTACAGACGCACATCACTACCTTTGTAAAGAAGTGGCTCCTCCTAGGCTCGTGGAGGCCATCGCTTCCCATTGCCATGGCCCCATCTCGTGAGTGAAGAACAATAACACAGCTTCATTTATTTTATTTATCTATTAATGAGGGTTGTGACGTTCTCAAAAAAATTTAGTAGTTTGAACGCAACCCATATGGCTTAATCCTAAACTAAGAATGACATGCTGTATTCTAATTTGTGGTGCCTTCACTGACTCGCTTGTCTGACAAGCTAACAGGTGACTCCACAGATTTGTGGATACATCACACAATTTTTCAAACCTGACAAAGCCAACAGTCCCACCAACTCCTTTCCACAGTGATTAGCCAGGCACAAAAAGAAGTGCAATAAATTAAATTATTTTACATTAGTCACACTCCTACTTCTTCCAGTTTCTGTGTTTCCAGCTGAACTGCACCACATCTCTGTGTTGGCAGCAGTGAAAATGACTAAATTAATATTCAGGAAAAATATGGTACATCATTTAAAAAACTTCTGCCAAAATGAACAAGCATTCCTCAGGTGGTTGGTATTCATGTCCTGTTGTAGCAGGAAATACTGCGTTTCCCTGCTGAGAGACGGGTGAGTAACCGTCCGTGCCCCCGTTTGTGTTGCAGAATGGAGTTTGCCATCAGCCAGCTTCAGAAGTGTGGAAGCAAGCGGGGATTGTACATTCTGAGATGTAGCCCTAAAGACTTCAATAAGTATTTTCTGACTTTCCCCGTTGAGGTAGGTAACACTCACCTGTGTTCGTTGGCACGTTTCACCGTTTGTATTAATAACTTAGAGGAGAGTGAACATTGAAATACAGTAAAAACCTCTCCTGTTATGGACGTTTCCCAAATCTATTAGAGACACTTACTAGGTACTTACATTTTATCAGTTTTTCTGTGCAATATGTTGACAGTGGTGCCAATACAGTGTCTCAATTTTACTACCAACACCATGGTTTTTTTCAGTCAATTTCTTAGCCGTCGTCGCTGATTTTTATTCCTTTTTTCATTAAAAGTCAATGAAAATGTTAGTGTTTCATTTAATCTTGTATGTTTAAATGAAACACAAACACAAACTCGGGCACTAAACAATCTTGTGTGTTTAGTGCCCGAGACAAACAAAGGACCTTGGGCAAAATAAAATCATTTAAATCAGGAAATATCAGATCTGAGAATAAATAAACGAGACTATGGCCCCACTCATGCTGACAATAGCACAGTCTCCTCATTTTAATGACGCCCACACGGGTGTCTACAAAGAAAAAAGTTGATCCACTATTGCGACACATACGAGGCAGAACACCCTGTAGCGTGTAACCACGTAGCATTGCATTAGCATACAGTTATACACTCCTGCCTCACATGAATGAAGTGCAGTGCAGCGTCTTTGTGTTTGATGAGCCTTCAGACTGGACTCCCTGGTTTGGGTTTCATCTTGTCACCCCTAACTTAGCAACACGAACGCAGCGGCTTGAGTGTTTTTTTACCTGGTGCTTTTGTCTGGCTGAAGAACCTCTGCCAACTTTCAGCCTGTTGTCTGTTCTCAGTTCTCAGTTAGGTCGTGCAGGTTCGATATCAAGCTACATTATAAAAGGCTTCACACAGTCATTTTATTCCCCACCGCAAGTGTTTTCATTGTAGAACTGAAACCACCTGAACTGGTGTCACACTCAAAATCAGACTTGGCGTCAGATGATATGCATTCCCGATTCCTCTATGTGTCTGCCAGGTGTACGATGCTGTAGAATACAAGCACTGCCAGATAACCAGGTCTGCCAACGGGGAGTTTAACCTCAGTGGAACCAAAAGAAACTTCAGCGGCTTGCAGGAACTTCTCAGCTGCTACCAAAAGGAAACGGTGCGCTCTGACAGCGTCATTTTCCAATTCAGCAAGTGCTGTCCTCCGAAATCCAAAGGTAAAACTAACCGAGAGAAAAGTATCAGATGCTCATTTGTTGACATAAAATGAATGAAATTGAGATTCAACTGAACTGAAGATCTGTGTGCCACTTTTTTACCTTTTGGGTGTTCACAGTTGGAACTATATGACGTTGGTTTAGCACCACAAACAAGTAGTAAACTAACAGACTTTGGATTCATGCAGGCTCTGTTTTTTCTGCTATTAACAATCTCAATGGCTGAACGGATGAATGGAAAATGTTTAATATCTTAAGATTCCCTAGTCATCCAGTGATTTATTAACCCACAGATTATTTTTAGATAGTATGTGGTGGGATTTCCTACCTATTTACAAGCAAGATCAGTGGGCTGAGCTGGGCTGATCAGGCCGGTTTCCATGGGCCTCCAGCTGTATTGGTTTCACATGCTGCTGAATGCCGAGACCACGTTCTGGACTCCTGTTAAGAAACTTTATCCCCAAGGAAGGAATCAACTGTCCTGCACAAGTTAACGCTCGTCTAGTGCACCATAATATGATGTTTTTATTGTTTTAAAGTAAAGCTTGTACCCAGTCAGTAATATAAAGGAGGAAAGCATTCATTGTTTGAATTGAGATGCATGAAGCACAAACTTAACAACTCAATGACTCAAATGTGTCTCAGCCCTTGTGCTTTCGTAATTACACCAGAACTGAACTAAATAACAAGGTGGATCCATTTTTCACGGAATTGATGATGACGAAACGCAGCGTTTCAACATGTCACATACTCCGCGTCTGACTCACATTATCATTTGTCAAGTTTCTCTTGTCAGTTGGACTTGAGTTGATCCCCACTCGACTATAAATCTTTTTTGTCAAAACGTGGGTTTTGTATGAGAGTTCTTTCTTTTCTCTCCACCAACAGAAAAGTCCTGCCTCCTCGTGTGCAGGAGCAACAAGGGCTCCGAAGTGCCTCTGTCTCCGTCACTTCATCGACACAACATCAGTCAAATGGTGTTTCACAAGATCAGGAAAGAAGACCTGGAATTTGTAAGCTTAGTTTGCATGTTCAGGACTATTTCCTAATCAGGCGAACAACTCTGTACATGAAGCATCCTATTCTGTGCCTTTTTACCAGCAAGTCATGCTCTGAATGAAGCAAGAGAATCGCCTGTTAAGGCTTTAGGATTGAAGGTTTATGATTTTACAATTCAAACTGAAATAATGGTCTTCCTTTCAGATGGAGAGTCTTGGTCAAGGGACATTTACCAAGATCTTCAAAGGGGTCCGCAAGGAGCTGGGAGACTATGGACTTGTGCACCAAACCGAAGTTGTCATGAAAGTCCTGGACCAGGCCCACAGAAATTACTCTGAGGTCTGTGGCTTAAACCTACTTAGACAATGAAACGCCAGGACAGTGTTTTATATTTCTGCCAATTCTTAGCTCATTCTTTCAGTCAGTATCAAGTGTTCGTCCTCATATGATTCAGGGGAATCTACCCTTTCTTTCTTGCGAAGTGTAAAGTCTCAACTATGCATAAACTATATTTGACATTTAAATTTAAAAAAAACTCCCAGTGAAAAAAAAAAACTAGTTGTTAAATTTCCATTGTGCAAATTTCTGCACATTTCCACTGAAGTGAGCCTGCAAGCTTCTGTTCCCGCATCACATGATTGTTGTAAATGTACCAATAGAAATCGCCACACAATTTAAAGCTCGTCTGTATCGTAAACGGTTCCAAAGTAATTTAATGTTTTGTAGATGAAGTCAAACATTCCATCGATGCTACGCTTGGTTCTAAAAGGACTGGTTTGTAGGGACACTTGGTTTTTACAGCCACAAATGGGTTATTGGTAAAAACACAAAAATATATAGAAGGTTAAATCTGAATTGTTGACATCGTGTGCTTTACAGACTGGAATAGCTGCAGCAGGTTTACTTGCAGTGCATACAGGCTGAGAAATAACCAGCCGCTGGTTAATTCAGGCAGTGGCTGATCATTTCTTTTCTATTGGCAGGTGTAGAGCTGAAATGATATGTAGATTAATTGAATAGTCGAATTACTTTTCAACGTTTTCAGTCATTTTCTTTTAGTAAAAATGCCAAACAGTCACTGGTTTCAGCTTCTCAAACTTAATATTACGCTGCTTTTCTTTGTCACATTAAAGTTTTTATATTCTACTTATGATGAAAGAGTCTTTTGAAGTGAAAATGAAAATGATTGTTACTAATTGGCCTACGCTGGTGTATCTTTTTGTCTGTCGCGGGCACGTCGGTAATTCTGTTTTCTGTCTTCTCTGGTCCGACAGTCTTTCTTCGAAGCTGCCAGCATGATGAGTCAGTTGTCCCATAAGCACCTGATCCTTAACTATGGAGTGTGTGTTTGCGGAGAAGAAAGTAAGTCAGGCTTGCTTTCTCACACACACACACACACACACACACACACACACACTCAACTTGTCATGCTGTACTTCATGTCCTCATTTGTTACCGAAGTGAGAAGGAAAAACCAAAAAAACACACACAACTCTCATTCAGTACAGTTTATGTCATTATGATGTAATTAGCGCGAGGCTCAGCGCAGTGATTACACCATGGGCATGGTGGGCTATTCTTAGGAGGATTACAGTACCCTGCCACAGAATCTCTTTCACCTGACCCCCCCCCTCCCCTCCTGCCTCTTGTGTAGGAGTCTTTTATTAACAGAATTGGCATTGATCAGTTGGAAATAGGTTACTATGTGATTTGTAAATGAAAAGAAAACTAAAAAGAAAATGGCTACTGGCAAAGCACCAACATTTTTCTGAACTTTTTTTCTTGTTGAGTTGTGTATTATTGTCATTTCTTTGTTTGTTGAGATGCTGTGTGCATATGCATATTTCTTTTTGTGCAGACTGCTGTAGCTGTCGGTGTTATCTTTACTACACTTGTAGAATTAGATTATCATCATCATATTATTATCATATAGTGTGACATTTAAATATTTCCACTTTAATTACAATACAACATTTTACATCTGTCTAAAAACCTCAAGAGTAAACACTAGTGTTTATTTTACAGTGAGTCTATTGTCTTGACTGATGATAGAGAAATTTAAATATAATCAACCGAGCATACCACAAAATGTTGTTCTTTTTACCCTTGAAAACGAGTGTGAGACAACGTTGCTGAAAGTCACTAAACCCCCCAAAAAACACTAACACGTGTTCTTTCAGATATCATGGTGCAGGAGCATGTGAAGTTTGGTTCGCTGGACACCTACTTGAAGAAGAACAAAAACTCGATAAACATCCTGTGGAAGCTGGAGGTGGCTAAGCAGCTGGCCTGGGCCATGAACTTCCTGGTAGGAATCTGTGTGGCGCCAAGTCGTTCAGAGTACGGATGAATATCACTTTGTGCTGCAGCTCAAGTCTTCGCATTTAATTTGATACTCAAATCGTAATTAAAAAAAGTGAAATAATTAATAAAAATAAACTGTAAGAAGACTAAAGGTTTTTTCAGTGTTGGTAGGAGACGGATTCATGTCTTCTTTTCTGAACCTGCAGGAAGAAAAGCATCTTGTCCACGGGAATGTCTGCGCTAAAAACGTTCTTCTGATCAGAGAGGCTGACCGGAGGGCTGGGAACCCCCCCTTCATCAAACTGAGCGACCCCGGCATCAGCATCACTGTCCTGCCCAAAGAAAGTGAGTGTTACGTCCATCCTCAGCTTAGAAGGTTTCTCTTTTTGTCAGCTGCCTAGGCACTATGGATGTAAATTAGCATTCTCGCTAACTCCTTGTTTACAGTTTGTAATTTTGATACAAATGTTCATTAAGGTGCTCTGTCCCTATCAAATACATGAATAAATAAATAAATAAAACATGTAATGCATGTCTTTAATCAGCAGGGGGCAGCAATTTAACAACATGGTGCCTTTTTAAATCCACATTGCATTTATGTGGTGCTTAGTCACAGAAAACAATGGCAGAATGAGTGGCAGGACACTGGTATGCCATTAAAATAAATAAAAAGAGCTTTTTTATACAGTAATGGATTCTGTTTAATTGCCGGCCGCCAAGCGATGCAGTATGCAGGGCAGGAAGGCATTCAGTGCACAAAGCAAACTGAAAGTAAAGTGCTATCATTGAAAATGAAGCATTTACCAACAGTGGTGGGTTAAACGTTGTTGTTTGTGATCAGTCCTGATCGAGAGGATCCCCTGGGTGCCCCCCGAGTGTATAGAGGACACCGCCAACCTGAGCCTGGCTACAGACAAGTGGAGCTTTGGCACCACACTGTGGGAGATCTGCAGTGGTGGGGAGAAACCTCTATCAACACTGGACAACTCTAAGGTAAGACCTAATATATATACTGGGTTTAATGTTGGATGGTAGCGATACTGTGTTTTTTTCTTAGAGTGTTTTGAATACAGTACAGGATGCAGCAGGGTTGGGACTTTTCTAGGATTCTGTTCAGTAACAAATAATTGTTGATGCACCTTTTAATGTACCTTTGTGGGAGTTAGTGAACTGCTAAATTGCGGTTGAGCGGTTGAACATACTTGCCACCATTGTCAGTATTGGGGAAAAGCGAACAAAATGTAGACTGCGTGGTGAGGCTTCTCTATTTGACATCGACAGCGGGTTGTCGGCATGACAACATGCCGTGTGACTTTGCATATATGTCATGTGGCTGAAATATTTTGCCTTAACATGACACAACAGGCGTACTTTATTCTTCTGAACCTTTCCCTTTACTACTGCAACATGAAATCCAAAATGTGCCCTTCTGCAGAGATGATTCACTTTTTAGAAAAGTTCAGTGTGTGAAACAGGAGCTCTAACGTCACTGTTTGACATTACAGGCTCTCACCCGAGATGTGCTCAGAAGCCACGAATCTTTTTCTACCAATAATAAAATGACAACATGATTTTGTGTTTAAATAAAAAGAATCTGCACATACAGAATGCACATGCATATGAGCATGCCGTATGTCCACTCTCCATCGTCTATGCGCCACACTTACCCCTCATTTCTGTCTGACAGAAAACTCTGTTCTACGAGGACCACCACCAGCTTCCTGCGCCAAAGTGGACCGAGCTGGCTAACCTGATCACCAGCTGCATGGACTACGAGCCCACGTTCAGGCCCACATTTCGCGCCGTTATCCGTGACCTCCACAGCCTCTTCACACCAGGTTGGTGTATGTCCCCCCCCCCCCCCCAATCAGCTGGCCAGCCGAGCAGGAAATCTAGGTCACACCAGTGAGGAATCTCAAATGTCTTCAGACACAGACACCCCAACCACACACACACACACACACACATACATACACACACACACATTACGATGTCTTCAGAAACATGTCAACAAAGTGTGTCTCAGCTCCTGTCTTTATATAAGGTCAACATTAGCTGCTGAATTGGAATCAGGTTAGGAATGGGAGTCTGCATTTTGGGGAATGTTTTCCTGCTGGAAGTCAGATGAGAAAATCAATATGAGTTTCATCCCTGTGTGATTGGAGCACAGATTGGTCCAGGACATGATTAGCTTTGAGACCAGAGGGGGACCGGCGCTGGAAAGACTTTGGGAGCTCAATTCATCTTGTCTGAAAATGTCGTAGAACCTCTTGAACGCATGTGATTTTTTTTGTCTTCGTGTCACCAGACTACGAGTTGATCGTGGACAGCGACATCCTGCCAAACCGGACGGTGGGCTCCGGCTGGTCGACCGGGGGGTTTGAGAGTCAGGAGCCGGCTCAGTTTGAAGAGAGGCACCTCATATTCTTACAGCAGCTGGGCAAGGTACGGAGAAGTGTGGAAACTGCGCTTTGAACAGCAAACGACCTCACGTTAATGAGCTTAGACTTGGACTGATCCCTTTTGGCAAATGTTTGTTGTGATATTTTAGACTTTTACTCTGGCGTCGTTACATTAGGACTGAAGAGTAAGGATTTGTCAGGCTCCACTTTTGAGAAAAATGATTCTAAAGAATGTTTTAATAAGTGGCTTCCACTGCGAGATGCTCTCAATCTGAAATGTAATGGATTACATTACATTTTCAACATAAATGGACTCAGAAGGGATTGAAGCCTAAACCCAGGCACAGTGTGTCCCATGTTGTATTTGTAAGTCCTTTTTCAGCAGGGTGAAGTTGATCATATTCTTTATATAAGGGGTATTGTATCTGTATCTTATCCTGGGATAATGATGTAGTAAACAATGAACTAAGACGATAACCTTTTCTTTGTCTGCACCTCATCACCTTATTTTTCAGATAGTTGTCTACCTAGCAATTTGTCAGCCTTTCACTAATTTGCAGATCTAGTACGATTTAAGTCCGTCAAAATGAGCCGCGCTTTATTCACCAAACGTTTTCATTTTGATGGACTTTGAGTCTGCCGTCTCTTTAAGGGGAACTTTGGCAGCGTGGAGATGTGCCGCTACGACCCGCTTCAGGACAACACCGGGGAGGTCGTGGCTGTGAAGAAACTCCAGCACAGCACCGCGGAGCACATACGAGACTTCGAGCGAGAGATCGAGATCCTGAAATCTCTGCAGCACGAGAACATCGTCAAGTACAAAGGCGTCTGCTACAGCGCAGGTACCCGTCATTTATCGCAAATTCAAGTTCCACAACAGAAGACGCTGCCTGAAAATGTCCCAAAGAAGAACTGCACAGGTCCTCTACACTTACAATGTAAACTACAGAAGCCTGCATATATACACACACGTTTATTTTTCTATTTTTTAGAGAGACAAGCAAAACAAGACGTCAGTCGACCAATTTGCACCAAACTCTGTTGTCAGTGTATCTACTGTAACTACTTACTATAAACCGGTCGTGTTGAACAGCCAATTAATGCAAAACTGAGTGATGTCGATTACATAAGAATTCATATATTAAACACCAAACGTGCCGCTTTGCGTAACGTCCTGGAAATATAACATAATTGTTTCCATACCTCCATTTTATATGTGATATTGCTCTCTCTCAGTATCAGCCTTGTGATGGGTAAATGAGGACACTTTGACTTGTCAGTCGGTCAGTGGAATCTTTGCTAGTTCAAGACTTTTGTGCGTTGGTCTGACGTGTGACGCGGTTTCCTCCTGGCTCCTCTCAGGACGACGAAATCTGCGTCTCATCATGGAATACTTGCCCTTTGGAAGTCTGCGAGATTACCTCATGAAAAACAAGGAGCGGATTGACCACAAGAAGCTCGTGCATTACACTTCTCAGATCTGCAAGGTACTTCCCTTTTGTTGTCCAGTTTCGTCTCGGGCTTTCTGGAGCTGCAGATGCCTGAAATAAAAAAACGACTTCTGTTTTTTCCTGCCGTGTCTTCACAGGGTATGGAGTACCTGGCAAGTAAGCGCTACATCCACAGAGACCTGGCAACGCGAAACATCCTCGTGGAGAGTGAGCTGCGGGTGAAGATTGGAGACTTCGGCCTCACCAAAGTTCTGCCTCAGGATAAAGAGTACTACATGGTCAAAGAGCCAGGAGAGAGTCCCATATTCTGGTGAGACTCCACACTTCTAAGTAGTTTTTTTTAATGTTTTACTATTTTTGTTCTTTCTGTAGCAGAAGTCTTTTTTTTTTTTGTGTTTTTGGTGCAACATTTCCTGTTTTAGCGAACACATAATTCATGAACACTAATCCCAGTTAGGAATTCTTGTAACATGATTTGATTCATTTGTTCTTGCTGTGATCTCTGTGACGCCTGTCCCCTTCTCGCTGCCTTCTTAAGAGAAGCCGAGCACACGGCGACAGTCACCCACTCGGTGTGTTGCTTTCGCAGGTACGCCCCCGAGTCGTTGACTGAGAGCAAGTTCTCGGTGGCGTCGGACGTCTGGAGCTTTGGAGTGGTGCTTTATGAGCTCTTCACTCACAGCGACAAGAACAGCAGCCCTCCTGCGGTAAGGGATGCCGCACTCACGCACCGGCATTTTTCACTGCCTGTTCACCTTTATTTACATCCACTGCTTTCTGAGGAAAACTGTAAGAAAATGACTTAAGATTCATTTACTGTGCAAATGTTGTTTTAACTGCAAAAACAAGGAGTTTACACCATTAAATGTTGCAGCGCTCAATCCTTCAGAAGAACCTAACAAGCAAATGTCTCATTGTTTGCCACCATACTGTATATTGTTTTGCTCTTATTACGCTGTTCTAATTAGATCCCATTTTATTATTTAAGAAAAAGAGAAATAATGTAACTAGTTAATCGAGCCCATCTTTTCACACCAGAGGAACGCTTTCATAGTCGTAAGAACTGTTGGAAAAGGAATATAATTTAACAGTGGAGCGGCTCTCTAGAGACAAATACATGGACGCAGCATCATGTTTTGATTCTTTCGAAACACTTGAAACGTTACATGCTCCTGACCGCTCGTGCTTTTTCCTCCCTCCTGTCCCCGACCCAACGTACCTCAAAGTGTGCACATAAATGCCTTCAAAAGAGACCACTTCGTCTCGGTGCACGCGGTGAATATTTCTGGTCTCAAAAGAGTCGTCCGAGCCCGACGTTAAGTGTGATTCAAGCACAATGACAACGCAATTCAACATAATGACATTTTAGCTTACACCTGTGGAAAAGAAGAACCTGTGATCAGCTTATTGAGGTCATACTGTCGATTGCCACGTTGACTGTATAATAACAGTAACATTTCTCTGCTCAGGTTGGCTTTGTGTTTGTCTCAATCATGACGGATTTGTTTTGTGAAGACATCGGGTGACTGTACATTACCCTGTTTTAGTTTTGGAGCCATTTTTATTACCCTTTAAAAGATTTTTCTTGTGGTTTTCTGTAAATCAGATCGATTTTCTAATGTGTCTTCGTCTTGGCTGTCACCATCCTCCTCCTCAGGTTTTTATGTCCATGATGGGAAATGACAAGCAGGGACAGCTGATCGTCTATCACCTCATTGAGCTCCTCAAATCAGGCAGCAGGCTGCCTCAACCTCTGGGGTGTCCCACAGAGGTAGGAACATTTAACGCATACAAACACACTCTTGCACCTGTGTGTTAATGCTTCACACAGTCTGTTTTATCTGTTCTGTTTTTAGTTGTTTTAACCTAAATTTAAAAGCCCAGCCAGGGGCTGCAAATAATCCAAGGTTGCCAAAGTTGGTCAGAACGCAGCAGAAGAAAATAAACTGAAGTTTTTCTCTCTTTTGCCCCTTTGGTGTAAAGCAACTGCAGCTCAACCTGTTTGGCCTGAAATTCTCAAAATATTTTGACTGTTACCTGTCGTCGGGGCCGAATGCTAAAGGCAGCACATAAGTGCAACGCCCTCGTTTTGACTCTTAGCCAGGGGACCTGTTTGTTGCATGTCATTCCTCCTGCAAAATCAAATGTCAAATCAAAAACCTCACCTCGGGTATTCATCCACAAATAATCCTCCTGCTTCTTCCTCTCAGATACATGAGATCATGGAGGAGTGCTGGGACAACGACCCTGGCTTGCGTCCTTCTTTCAAGGAGCTCGCCCTGCGCATCGACCTGTTCAGGGACAGCAAGGAGTTTTAAACACCGGAATCACCCACAGTGCCCTGCTCCTCTTCAACCGAGTCGCTCTTAACATTGTTGCCCTGTTTGTGGCAAAGGGACAAAGGTCAAAACAAGGTCCTTCTCTGGCTGAGTGCCTGCGTGTGGCAAAGCTGCTTGTGACTGGATAGTGGTGGTTCGAATCTAGGACCAGCTCAAAAACTACCATGGTGCTTTTTTTTAAAGCAAGGCACTCAACCCCTATTTCTATAATGGAGCGGCGAAGTGGCAGCAGAATGCAAACGGAGGCTTGGATGCAAGAAACGGCTGAAGGGGATTTTGTTGATAAAGAGCAAACACCCTAGATAAAGAGTTCAAGAGTTTGTGGACACTGTGAGTAGACTATTGCCAGGCCTAAAGCTAGAGATGCTTGTGTCAATCAAGTTCTCTCTCTCTCTCTCTGTGTGTGTGTGTGTGTGTGTGTGTGTGAGAGATTATGTCCATACAAACAGCTAGCAGGGCTAGCGTTCACCATGCCCTTTTCCCCTCACCTGAAGAGAAATGGACTAATACAGATTTGTGTTTTCTGTGTGTGTGTGTGTGTGTGCGTGTGTATGTATATATACCTACAGTATATTTGTGTACATATGTCCAGAAAAATTTTCTAATTTTATAAAAATGAAAATATAGTCAATACTATATTTGAACTGCCAGCAGGATGTCAGTGTAAATGAAGTTCGTACAATTGTGATTTAAAAATCCGTTATTGTTTTATGTTTTCATTGTGAGAGGTGGTGTGAAAATTAAAGAACAGTTTAATTCAGCAGCGTATCTGTACATTGTTCTGGTCTTTGAAACTCATTATTTCCATAGTTTAAATGAATGTGCTATTGAAACACTACATTGACACCAAAATCAGTCAAGCAGCTCAAAAACAAAACAGGGGACAGGACAACACAACAACAATCTCAAGAACACAATATACAGAATTTGTCATAATTAGAAACATTAGCTTTGGGACCTTTTCAATTCTGACTTTTTCATTTTGCTCATTAAGAGTAGAAAATGTAATGGGGTGTAAAAACGACATACATTTATATTTGATGCAAGAGTGTGAATGTAACATACAACACATTTAAAATACAGTGCCCATAATGTTGACAAGTAGTGATCCTCTTTTCTCCTGAAAGCTTTGATTATGGAGCAAACTCGATTAAAGAGAACTTCATAAACTACAGATGATTATCTTTTTCAGGATAAAAGTTTATACCGTGCATGACATATATTCCAATCTGCACATGTGCATCTTACAAGAAAAGAAGTCAAAAAGAAATGATCATCAAACACAAATTAGCCCACTCCAGATTTGAGACACACGTTGGTTTACATCCACCCTGCTTATGTCTTGTAGCATGTTGGTGTATTTAGTTATTTCAGGAATATTGTCCAGGTTAAGTCAGGTTTTTACAGGTGTTTGTAGTAAAACGTGAATATTTTGCAGGGACCTCATTATGCAACTACAGTAACAAGAGACCATAGATTAAGGGGGCACACAGAGGGGTTTTGTCTTCTCTTCTCTTTTGACTTCTCTTTTACAATAGAAATTGGAGGTCCTTGAGGGGCAGTCAAGTAACAGTCCAGTGTCTAACTAATAAAAAAAGGAGCAATAAATAGAACAAAACATACTTTAACAATGTAATCTAACTAGCACCAGTGGTGGAAAGTAATTATGTACTAGCACATTTGAGTGTTAAGAACAATCTTATGGTAATTTACTGTTACTTCATATTCGTACTCCAATAAATTTCAGTGCAAAGCATTGTACTTTTATACTCTTGAGAAATATTTATGGGCGCCTATTTCCACCAAGGAAAAACAGATGAAAAGTAAAAATTAATTTAAAAAAATCTAATTCAAAAGTAACTCAAATAATTTTCATGCAAAACATTATTAATATTTATTTATTAGTAGTTTTCATATGTATAATTTTATTTGTACAAAATGATTAACTCGCTCATTGTCCCCGGTAAAAAGCTTTATTTAGCCAAATACGGTACACTGGCATTTATAGACATAAACCCACTATTGTTATAACTTTTACACATTTATTTCTTATAGTGAAAACACATTACAAGTTTTTAAAAAATGATGTGTCACATAAATGTTTAAAAAGAAAACATGGTTTTAACGCCATAGTTTACCTGCGGGGATACTGTTATAACTCAAAAGTGATAATTTATAGAAATGACGATCAATTACGATATTTTATTTTGAAATCCGGATGTTGCGTACGCTGCGGATTGGCTGCAGCTTCATCAAAGTCGAGCCGAGGACGTAAGTCGAGTTCACTAACGATGGTAAATAGCTCACACCCGTTTGAACGAGTCTTCGCGGTCTGTCACGCTTTTTTGATAAATGTGAAGAAATGGCGGAAATAATCATCTCGCCGGTATCCATGACAGCGGTCGCCTGTTCCTGTTGTTGCGATGCGATTACCTTAAAGTTTTGAATAAGAGCGCACGCGTTCGCCGCAGCAGGGACACGTACGGTACGAGGACGCCAGGAGAAGGACGGTAGATGCTTGAAGTTTATATTACTTTTCTTATTTTTTTTGTTCAAAACTTTGGTGCGTTAGCTAGGACGTTGTCTTACGTTTTTAATTTGGAAGAAATAAAATTACGTTTAAAAGTCTTGTAAATAGAAATACAGTTGTATTGTAGTTGAGTATTTTCTCCTTTATTTACATGTATGGAGGAGCAAATATATATATATAAAAAATTATCGCTGATCTGGTGTGTTTGGGTGCACGGCCACTGTAATTACAATCTTACAAAAAGGCTAAAGACATTAAATCTCCTTTTAAGATGGACAACCCAACTTTATTTTCTTACATTTTAAACTCCAATAAAAGGGGTTGATTACCTGAACCGATGTTGGATCTGATAGTTTCTTCCAGCTGCTAGCTCATGTCTGTGCGTGCTCATTTCCCTTGAGGCTTGTCCACCCTTGAGGTTTTATACGTTTGTTGCGCGACAAGCCTTCAGCTCCGGCAGGAGAGCAGCAGCTGAAGATGGAGCCCACGAGAGCCGGGCCTCCTGACGGGGGTTACGGCTGGGTGGTGCTCACGTCGGCCTTTTTCACCATGGGCCTCACTGCCGCCGTCCTCAAGAACTTGGGCCTCTTCTTCCTGGACATCCAGAGTCACTTTGGAGTCCAGACCGGCACCACCTCGTGGGTCACCTCCACTACCATCGCCATGTTTCACCTGGGAGTTAAAGATCTGGTTTTCAGCTCGCGGTTCTCCCTTTTTAACCCACGATGTTCTTACAGTGCGTCTCCTCCCCAGCTCCTGCGGCCAGCGTGCTCACCTTACAGCTTTCTCAGAGAGTGGTCATCACAGTCGGAGGCCTGCTGGCTGCCTCGGGGATGTTGCTGGCATCTCTGGACCTCAGTCTGCCCTGGCTCTACCTCAGCATGGGCATCCTGCAAGGTAGCACGCTCGGGACATACTCTTAACACCCCCCCCCCAGGAAGCGTGGTCGGTTTTAGTCTGAGGAAAATGCCAAATTGAAATCTACCACCTAATGAGACACTTGTTGGTCATTTGGTCACTGTGTTTCAAGATACATTCTGAGGGGTTACACGCCGATTAATGACAGAAAGATGTCATTGAGAAAATAATCAGCAGGTTAATCAACAATGAAGATCGACAGTTGCAGCTCTAATAATTCTTGTACAGAAATCAATTTTTTACCGTATAGGTGGGTCAAAGGTCACCACTTTTTATTTTTGGGTTGATACATTATCACAGCTTCAGCCCAATCCTCCACAAATATGTTGGTTGGTTTGTTAAAAGGTTTCCATCTTCTGTTTCCAGGAACGGGCATCTCCTTCTCGTGGATCCCAGCCAACAGCATGGTGAGCCACTACTTCGTACGGTGGCGTCCCATCGCCTACGCCGTCGCCAGCTCAGGGGAGTGCGTCTTCGCCATCATGTTCAGCCCCTTCTTCCGGTGGCTGATTGAGACGTACGGCTGGCAGGGCACCTTGCTCATCGTCGGAGGCCTGCAGCTCAACCTGTGCGTCTGCGGCGCCCTCATGAGGCCCCTGGAGAGCCCGACGCAGGAAGCCAAAGAAGGTGGTGCCTCTGCGCCCCCACCAGAGAGGAAGGCCACCTTCCAGTGCTCCCTGATGAGAAAACCCGAGCTTCTCCTCTACATCATGTTCGCCATCTTTGCGGCGGCAGGGTTTTTCATCCCACCCCTCTTCCTCGTGCCCTTCGCCAGCAGCTTGGGGATGGATGAGTACTGGCCGGCATCGGCAGACCTGGCGGGGAGGCTGATCTGTGGGTGGATCGCCAACATGAGGCTGTTCAGGAACCTGCAGCTGCTCGCCATGGCGGTCACTCTGCTCGGGGGGGTGCTCCTGCTGCTGCCCGTCAGCCACAACTCCTGGGCCATCCTGGTCTGTGCCTCGCTCTACGGCTTCCTGTTCGGCTGCGTGGTGGCCATTCACGTCACCGCCATCGTGGACATCGTGACCCTGGAGGGATTCGACAGCGGACTGGGACTCTTCATGCTTTTCAGGAGCATCGGTGGCTTCATGGGTCCACCTGCTGCAGGTGAGCAGCCTGTGTTTAGATGTTTATGTATCATGTATCATTTGCACTTGTTTCATTCCAAAAAGAGACAGTTGGCACTCATCAGAGTGACTTCCTGTTCTTATGAAAGGACTTTCAGCACCTGCACGGTTCCCGATGTCTTTCGTTTGAAATGTTCTGTAACGAGTGAGGTGATTAATTTCCCCAGAATGGATGCAACATATTGTTGGTGAGGCCCGACACACTGCGATCTTGTGTTTGTTGCGCAGGCTGGCTGGTGGACGAGACACGGGACTACAGCTGCGCGTTCTACCTCGCGGGCCTCTGCCTCCTCTCGTCGGCAGTGTTCGTCGCCCTCGTCGACCGCCTCGTTCAGAGGAGAAAAGACACGGAGGCCGAAGGTCATCCGGCGATCGGCCGGGAAAGTCAAGTGAGAACTTTTTGATACAGGATTTTTCCTTGAATGACCTGGAGGTTTCAAAGACTCTTGGTTGGACTTGCTCGGTGTTCGACCACCTGACAGCTGCCGGGAGCTTTGACCTGGTTTTTGACTTTGACCAGTTTAGGTCATTGAGCCTGTCTGACCTGAAGCTTGCACACAAGCCGATTGGTTGATCTCGCTGTCAATCAACATAACAGCCCTGGTCCTCACAAGCACAATGACCACGTGCTTGCTTATAACTCCTTGTGTGTTTTATTATGGCGGTAAACATTAAACTATTTATTTATTTGCAGCCTCCTCCGCCATTTTTATTTATTGGTTATGATGCTTTTTAAAGTAATTAATTGAAAGGATGCAGACAAGGTTGTTTTTTTACGTTGTCAGCAGGTGATAAACACCCTTTAGGTATTAAAAAAAAAAAAAGGTTTTAATTTGCAACCAGGAGAAAGTTTTTAACAAAGAAACACTATAGTGTTATATTTTGCATTATGGACTAAACGATTATGTTTTTCCCCACTTTGACTCATCGGCTGTAAATGTCCGTACACGTTCATTCTTCTAGAGGTACTTCCTTGTCGTATGTGCCACCAGAGAAGATTGACCATTAAAAACACTTTTGTGGACGTCTTTTAAAAGATGTCAGAAAGATACTCCCAAGAACAAACAGAAGCCGGATCCTGAACCCTTTTTTTTCCCCCACAGCATGAAATTATACATTTTGTCCAGTAAAACTTTCGTGATCATAATTTTAACTGCAGTTGCGAGCTGTTGATGGTCAGGACAGCGTCTGAACACACTGACCGCCAAACTACACTGTAAACTAACGGAGCTCATAGTCATTGGACTGCAGCGGTATCCTTTGCTGTGTTTTTACTTCTATTGAATATTATTCTTGTCCAGTCAGTTCTTCCAATGCAATACAGACTAAAGATGACGTCTAAAAAGGAACCCAGGTTTTAACCACTTTTTAAAGTATTTGTTTGTTGTTCTTGAAGAACTGTAATACCAGTTTTCACACTGCGCCTTTAACTTTTTAAAGCCATTTCTTCCATTAGTTTTAATAGATTCTAAGTATAATGGATGAATTCAGGTAAATTCTGCACTTGTTTGTTTTTAAGTTGTGTGAAAATATATGGATTTCTTTCATGTCACCAGGTCTTACTGGTATTTAAAAAATAAATCACTGCACTGATGGTTTTAAAACGCAGTACTCTCATTTGAGTTTTCCCTGTCTATTATATTGTCAAAACTGAAGTGATCAATTTCTCAGAGCTTCTTTTGTCCAAAAACCCAAAGACAAAGAAAAGCAGCAAATCCTCACGTCCAAGAAGGTGGAAGCAAATGTTTTGACAATTAATCGATTATCAAACTAGTTGTTAAGTAATCACTGCAGCTCTAATTGGTCCAGTTAAAAGTTAACATGGAATCAGAGAAACACTGATTGGTTGAGAGCTTTTCCACATTTTGTGATCCAGTCAGCCAGATTGAGTGAAATTAAAGTGTCACCACCAGGTGGCAGTGTTGGCTAGAATGACCACTTGCCTTCATACAACACACGTACACACTTAAAGACAAATGTTTTAATAGACATTTTTCTATAGACAAAAACAGTTTAGATTAGAAGATTTAAGACTATCCTCTTCTACTTGGTCAACACATGTCACAACACATAAAACATTAACAAAAGCCTACAATAAACTATATCCTATTTTTTTTGTCAGGTATTTGGGGGGAAGGGAAAGTCAAGGCAGCTATTTTACACAACAAATTGAGGCACAAAGGGTGTTTAAATGTTTTTTTTTATAGTTGTTGGGAATCTAGAAATTAATTGTACTCAACTTTAAAGTACAGTACTTCAGAGGTGTGTTACGGAGCGGCCTCTGCGTATTTTGCAACCTGGAAAAGTTTTACTTTTTTTGGTCCAGTGGAAGAGTTCGAGTAGGAGCAACACCCCATGACCCCCGTTTTTATAAAAAAAGTCCCAATGTCCACCTCACAGACTGCCACCCGTACCAGGGGGCGTTTGGAGCCCTTCCACCCTCCTGCGCTCACATTTTCACTGAGCAAACGGGTGTTAAGTCGGGTTTCAGGGCTCAGGCCGGACATTGGGACTTGGACCACAGGGAGCGTCTACGAGGAGGCTCTCTTCTCCTCGTATGGAGACTCGTAGGCCTCCATGGGCGGGCAGGTGCACACGAGGTGCTGGTCGCCGTAGATGTCATCGATCCTGGAGATGCTCGGCCAGAATTTGGTCTCGGGCCTGATGAAGGGCTGGAAAGTATGGGGGGGAAAGATAAGTGTGGGAACGAAGAAATGTAATGGGGCATGCAGACATTACAAAGTGAGGCATTAAAATATAAATCAAAAGCAATCAAAGTACGCTGTAAAATGGGTGAATTAAAGGGTCTTGTTCACCCCCAGAAAAAGGTTGGTTTTATGTAACGATTATTTTATAACTTGATTAATCTGGTGATTTTTATTTTAGTTTTGTCTCTGAAATGTTTGAAAAATGTCGGTTTCCCAGAGCTCAAGATGACCTCTTCAAATGTCTTGTTTTCTTTGATCAGTGACAAAACAAAGATTTTACTTACAATTCTATAAAAACGGAGAAAAGCAGCACATCCTCACGTTCGAGGAGCTGGAACCAGCAGAGTCTGTTTTCTTTATTCGATTAGCAAAACAGTTGGCAATTAAGAGGTTTTCCAAGCAAAACTACAGAACGCTCCAACTTCTCAAATGTAAGGCTTTGTTGCTTTGCATAGTTCAAGCCATACTGGATTTTTTTTTTTTTGGACAGATGAGTTTTTAAAAAGTCTGATATATCGGCAGATAGTCATTTTTTTAAAGAAATGTATGTATGGATGTCTTAATTACTAAGCAGGCATCTCTTCACTACATTTACTTACTGTTAATGTCGACCTTTGACAGTTTATTGCTCTAATTTGAGTTTATGGGAAAGATAATTTATCTGTAATAAAACTAGAAGAATTGACGCAGCTGTTGTAACAACTTGTTGCCATTCTTACTTCTCACCACCAGAGGGCGACACAGACAGTACATTTCTTATCTGAAGCACCTTTCAGCTACAGGAGAGTTGTAGCAGGGAGTGATAATGACACTCACCAAGGGGAACGCAGCGTGCTCCCTGGAGTAGGGTCTGTCCCAGTTGGAGGATGAGATGCAGGCCAGAGAGTGCGGAGCCATCTGCAAACAAATACACCCGAGGACCTCACATGTCAGGGCTGCATGTCCCAGCATCACATCAGCGGCTGCAACGCGTCTTTTCACCGCGTGCAAATAGACAACAGTGGCGCACCTTGAGCGGGTTGACGCGCGAGTCCATCCTCCCCTCCTCGATGTCCGCGATCTCCTGTCGGATGCCGAGCAGGGCGTCGCAGAACCGGTCCATCTCGGCCTTGTCCTCCGACTCCGTGGGCTCGATCATGAGGGTACCGGCCACCGGCCACGACATGGTGGGTGCATGGAAACCTGGACACCAGCACCAACAAAACAATTTTTTTTTTTAAAAGAGTACAAAAACCCAGAATTATGTTGGTATTAAGGGCCAAAGGGGAAAAAATATATGATGCTGTATATTCAATGCCTTGAACTGTTGTATGGACAGTATGTTGTGTATTACAATTAAGGAGGCACGTATATAATTCAGCCTACCGTAATCTTGCAGCCTCTTGGCCACGTCGACAGCCTCGATGTTGGCCGTCTTCTTGAATTGCCTCACATCTAGAATGAACTCGTGTGCTACAAAACCTGAACAGCATCAAGGAGAACATTTAGACATAAGCGGATTATATTGCTTAAAAAAGGCATAAATCCTTTGAAGTGATTGCAGACGTCTCTGAAAGTGTAGAACGCACCATCAACGTGCACGGATAGAAATAATGCTCGGACAGCCGTACCTTTCCTGCCTCTGTAGAGGACCTTATAGTGGCCCTCCAGCCTCTTGGCCATGTAGTTGGCATTGAGGATGGCCACCTCTGTAGCGTGGAGCAGTCCTCTGGACCCCATCATCTAAAACACAGGAGCGACGTTATTTTCACTGATCAAATGAAGAGTTTCACTCAAAATTAGATTAGCAAAATGACATTTACTTGTTCGTGTTAGGATTCAGATGCTAAAACAAAATGCAACCTCATTTTATGCACGACTGACCGATGAAATATGTTGCCAAGACTTCCAAAATCCTTATTTAAAACTTGAAAATATGTCCAAAATGTGCACATAGTGAAGAACACTTCTTCCTGATGAATAGTGGATTAACATTTATTAGCTACACTTATTATCCGTCCTCACGTTCCTTCTCAGGCAGATTTACACAAAGGTACGCTTTAGTTCACGTGTCACATGGGATGCACGACAGCCAGCTGACTTCAACAACTCGTGTGTGACGACAAGTGAAAACAGCAAGAGGTTTAAATGCCCTCGCAGCATTTACTGATTTACTGGAGATGATGCCAGTAAAATGTTTAAGACAAACAGTCCAGTTGCCTCGGACATAATACTTCCACAGCACAGGCGTCGAGAACATTAGTTCATTAGGTTTTACAACTCTCACTTTCAGTGTCCTTTTAATTTTCTAAAAAGTTTAAGAAGAAAGGTTCTGATTTGGCAGCGTTATAGCGTCACAGCGTCATCTTCAACATGACGCGCGCTGACCTTGATGTAAGCCCAGGAGATTGGCAGGATGGCGCTGGAGCCCCAGGGGGCGGCGCTGATGGTGCCCAGCGAGCTGCCGGTGTTGACCAGCTGCATGGGAACCACCGGGTGGCTCGGCAGGAAGGGGGCAAGATGGGCCTTCCTGTTGACGGGGAGATGGAAGGTCATGAGAACTTGAATACAAACGTGACGCCGTTTACTCTCACTGTCCCCTTCAGGGTTGCAGTACGTTTAGCACACGTGCTTTTTCCCAGTGCTGGAATTTCATGGTCTATATTCTGACTTACACTCCGATGGGCCCCATGCCAGGTCCTCCTCCACCGTGAGGGATGCAGAAGGTCTTGTGCAGGTTGAGATGAGACACGTCGGAGCCATAATCTCCAGGACGACAGAGACCCACCTGGAAAACAGCGCGAGTGAGGAAAATGAACCGCCTGCAGGCAAATCCACCTATCACGGTTACCGTTTTTATTTCTAAAACAGAGTACTGAATATAGGACAGAACAATGGGGAGTTAGTAGCTGCACTAACTACAGTTACTAAAATAGTATGTTGACATTACAGACCTAAAATCCAAACTCTTATAGAATTATTTTAAGGATTTTCTAGATTGATTATTTTAGTTGTAGCTTTATTAAGCATTAAGAATCTCAAACCAAAATATTGATTTACTTGTTTAGCTTAAGAATTAAGGGTCTTCAACTAACTCACACAACTTCAGTTTAATTTTGCCACAGCACTTCATTGTTCCAGGTCCTCGAGAAGTAATAAGATAAAAACCCGTGCAAACATAAGAGTAACGTTGCTGAAAGTCCTTTGAATATCTAAAGTAATGTCGGACTGCTCCTTTCATCTGCCCAGTGATTCGAGAGTCGCGTGACGTGAAGTTTGCATCTTAAAAAGAACGAGGGGGCAGGGTCGTGAAGCCCGTCAGGGATTGGTGGAGGTAGTGTTGGCATAAACACACACTGTACATTGTGGAGGCCAAAGGTTAACCATCTGCAGCACGATAACACACATCTATAAACCTTTATCCTATTAGCCTTCAATATTTTTACTGTCCGTGAACAGCACCCAGAATTTTTACATCCCCGGAAACAAAACATCGTGTTGTCACGTTATCTTCTCTCACCTGGGCGTTCATGTTGGCGCCATCCAGGTACACCTGGCCACCATTCTCGTGAATAAGATCGCAGATGTCTCCGATATGCTCCTCAAACACGCCAAAAGTGGAAGGGTAGGTGATCATCATGGCCGCCAGACTCGCCTTGTGTTTATCCACCTGGAAGAGAGACGACAACATCGTTATTACTAAAATGAAATTATGGAGCGTCGGCGGCTCACAGCTGTGACTTCTGAACAATATAAATAAATATAAGTAATGTCACAAACGAACCCAACTGTAGTAGAGGATTATAGTTCCTAAGAGAGCAGAGATATAGAAAGCCTGTTTAAGTTTACAGGGATCTGCAGAGATAGTCTGTGCAAAGAAATCTTTCATATTTGTATAACCGTAAAAGGGGCACTGGAGCAATTTACTGTAGCATTGTTGAAATGAAGCTTGGAGACTCAAACAATCGAAGGGGCAGTGGCTGAAATATCCAGATTTTTAGTCACTGGTATGTCTTAAGCTCCAAAAACCCTGGCTCCTACAAATCACATTAATATAATAATCAAACAGACTCTGTTCAAGGCCCACTTGAGATAACCCTGGTGATTTCATCTGTGTAACGACGTTCCCTGACTCCTAATCCATTATACAGGCGTTTCCACAGGTTGAGAGGTCCGGCTCTCACCAGGGCCTTGAGGTGCGCCAGGTCGATGTTGCCGTCCTTGTCCACCTCCACCACCTGAACCTTCATGCCAGCCATCTGAGCGCTCGCCGGGTTGGTGCCGTGGGCCGACTTGGGGATCAGACAGACCTGGAGCGAGAGGAAACATGTCGGTGTGGCAGGAAAGAGACGACAGTGAAACAACATCGTCGTCACAATTCACCAAGAGAACGGAGAAGTCAAAGAGGAGTGGACGGGCATCCCGGTCCAGCACAAAGCCCACGTGTTTGGGATTGTGAACAGTGGGAATTATGGTGGTAATGTAAAATGTCACTATGACACAAAGCACAGCCACAGAACAGCAGTTCTGTTCAGCAACAATGCCCACGAGGCTTAAATGTATTTTAACTAAATTGTCCGAACTTGAATGCATGTTGCTTAAAAGTTATAATTGAGTTAAAGCATGTTAAATGTAGTTTTGTTATTGCCAATCACTCACTGGATCACTGGACCTCTGACCAGAAAAAGCAGTTGCGGACCTTTGACTAATACGTTTGATAACTCCTGGTTTAGTCAGTGTTCTTGGTTGAATTTTAATCCAGCCAACACCCACTGCTGGCACTAATGTGTAACCTGCCTGCAAGTCCCTAATTGATTTTATCCCTTATTAGGGCGACACCTCTGACATTTTGCAGCTTAAATACACAAGTAAGCTGGCGCACTTGGACCTGGGGGTTGGGTTGCATTGACAAATGGCTGACCGGGAAAACCCTGACATCTGCATGTCACCGATGTGACCTGCTCAGCAAAGTCTTAAAAATCTCCAAATATGGAATCTTGAAAGCAGGTGGCCTATAGTCTGATCACAGCGTTTTCAGCCCCTTTGTTTGCACAAACGGTTGTTAGTTTGGACCTTGACTGTTTCAAGGGATCAGGCCACTGATGATATAATACTTTAGTCAGCCAGTCTTTAATCTGAAGGGATGCCTTATCTTGCCTCGTCCTCGAGCAACTGCCAATCAGCAAATCAAGATACCGAAGGCATTTCTAACCAGAAAACCTGAAACATGTTACTCTGGAATGTCAAAGTGACCTGTAGAAGCCCGGGAACAATAAAACCTGACTGTCTAGAACTGATAGGGCTCAAGAATGCTCTTTATTAACATGTTGGCATTTAATCAGTATTATCAACAAAAAAAAAAGTACTGGTGATAAACCATTCTTAGATATCAGCCCTGTAACTGTGGTCATAATGATATAACATGCGTCTAAGAACAGTAATGAAAGTATTGCTTTAAGAAGCACTTAGTTTTATTTTGAATTAGGTTTGAGCAGCAGCAGGACAGACTTTCTATGTTGAGTTTCAGGAGCCTCCGGTTTGTATGTTTTGGCTCTTTAATCCTCTCTTTGGTTATGAGGGAGTTGGGGTGATACTTTGACATATTTACTTTCTTGCCAAGTTAGATGATTAGATCGATCATGTCTGAGCTTTAAATGTGAAGCTACAGCCAGAAGACGGTTAGCTTATCTTAACAAGACTGGCTACCCTGGCGTCTATATTATTAAAAATAATAAATAAATTATATATATATTTATTTATCATGATCTTTATGTTGGGCGACAGTTATTAAATCCTATTAGCTTCCACAGAACCCTTATTCACTGTGATTTCTGGTACGACTGCAGTACGAAGCAGCACACTTACACTTCTCGCGCTCTCTCCCTTTGAGTTCAGGTAGGCTTTTATGGCAGCCAGGCCAGCGTATTCTCCCTGGGCACCACTAGAAGAGACAAGGCAAACACACTCATGTACTCATGGTCATGTACTATACACCTGCATGCATCCTTACCTCACAGCACAGTTCAAAGACCGGTCTGCACACATTACCAAACAGGCGGGATGGAAAGCCTATAGCAACATAAGAACTCTCCCGGCCAGTGTAGCATGGTGTGCTATTCATAAATCCTCTGCTGCTGATAAGTGGTGATAGACAGCAGAGGTGGTTGTGTGCTTTATCACCTGAAATATGAAACATGTAGATTCTAACATCTGACTACTGGATGCTGACTGAAGTCTGAAACCAACTACAAAGTCCCAGACACAAAGGGAAAATCCACTCCTGGGTTTTCGTCCTCAAATATATAAGATCAATCTTATGGTCTACGCTTTTATCATATCTGTACATTTTGCATCATTAAAATCACATTCTACAAAGTTGTAAGGCCAGAACAGTTAATTGTCAAAAGACTTAACTGAGCATTTAAAAAACATTAGTCCAAGTTATTTCCATATGAAATGATCTACACAGGGGGAGGGGTAACATTTACATTTTTGACTTCATGTTTTTGCTAAGAAATTCCTTTAATTTGTTAAATCGTGACTTTTGGCAACTTCAATGCATCTTGAGAACTTCCTGGAAAGGGAAAACACAAATTAAGTATCACTGGAAGCAAAAAACAGTTCGGAGCTCCACATCAGGGGCGGCTGCTTTATGAGTCTGTGTTGTGAACGCCGCTTCATGATGTGGGACTGTGTTTAGGTGCGTATTTGTGCTGCAACACAGGTGGGTCTTACCTGTTTGGCTGGAAGGAGATGTTGTCATAGCCTGTCACCTCACAGAGGTCTTTCTCCAGCTGTTTGAAGAGCTTCTGGTAGCCATTAGCCTGATCCAGAGGCACGAAGGGGTGGATGTTGGCAAACTCCCTCCAGGTGATTGGCTAAAGAAAGAGAGGACAAAAACCAAGTAAGAGAACTGGAGCTTGTGATGAGAATTTCCTGGTAACCTACTTCTCGTTATCTTTGAGGATATATCATTTGTTCTAAAGATGTGGCTATTCAACAGCTCCACGCAATGACTCACCATGAGCTCTGAAGAACTGTTCAGCTTCATGGTGCAGGAGCCCTGAAGACAAAAACAACCTTTTAGCACCACATAACTCTCACTCACACGGCACGATACAAGTTTCAGTTGTTTGCAAATCTGAATATCTTGTGGGACTTCGGGGCGTACTGACCAGCGGTATCATGCTGTGCACCAGGGAGATGTCCTTGTTCTCCAGACGCTTCATGTATCGCACAATGTTGGTCTCCGAGTGATAACTGGAGACAAAGATTAAACAGAAACACAGATGTAAGGTCACGTTATTCTCTGATCCCAATATTTGGCATTTCACCATATTAATGCAAAATGAACACCAGCAGCCTTCTTACTAAGTACATTAGTAGGAAGTTTGACTGTGCATTGTTGTGTCACAATGATCATGTCAAAAAGTAAACTGAGGACTTAAGACATTAGAAGCCCTGATACCAGACCGTCTTTTATGGCACTAATAAAGATAATATGCTCCACTTTTAGCAGCCAAGAGAGATGCCTGTGTTGCCACAAGGCTTATTGTTGAAAACCCATATCTACCGCAGAAATATTTTTATACGTTTACACGTTTATGAAGGGCAGCAGGGGTTAATTAAGCTGAAAAACTGTTACATCATACACCAATTTACACTTAACTACTCAAAATGCTCTGAAGCAAGTCAACCCGTTTGTTATGCCACATACAAAACCATATTTACCACCAATAGCAACACGGCTTCATATCAGACAATTAGTATTATATAAAACTCTGAACCCCACATTATCGTCTGTTATGCAATGCGGTGATTTGATGTCGGTGGCAAGAACAGCTGTGGTTGATACCACAAGACATAAAAGTGGTGCCATGTCTTTGCAATTTGTTATGGTTGCAGTGCCACACTATGTGCAGTCTAACTGAGAACACCAACCTGTTAAAGACCTGGTGCGTGAGATACTTGCTCGTCCTCTTGAAAGGACTTCCCATGATCCCCTTCACACGCTCACCCATCTTCTCGGCGATCAGCTCCTGAAAAGTTTGCATTTCAAATTAAAAGCAGGATAACGTTTTACTTTAAAAGCCACTAAAATAACAAGAACATACTATACAAATAGTAAATAATCTATATGCAGCCCTGAAACAGACACAGATGAAGCTGATGACTAAATTTAACAGATAAAAAAACAAAACAGCAGTGAGTGAGTAACGAAAATCAACGTACAGCTGAAGATTCACAGCCAAAGACCCAGAGCAAGTCATCCAAGTCCCTCTCAGTCACCGTCTCATCCAGAGAGACGCCCAACTGTTGACAGAGGGATGAAAACAATTAAAATACTTTAACAACAGCATGCCTCTGATATTCAAGCCTCTTTCTTAAACTGTATGTTCATCTAGCATTGTAGATCACTTCAGATTGACTGAAGTGCAGTTTAATTCAGTTAATGACAGCTTGGAGAAGATGTCAAATAACCCGCTAGTAGCAAATCCTAATAACTTCACTGTGTGTGTGTTGGGGATGGTGCTGGTGCTGGTGATTTTGGGAGCGTAATCATTGTTGTACTTTGTGTGGATTTTTCATGTTGTGGTATCAGATTGTGGCGTTACCCTGCGGTGCTGCAGCAGAAGGCAAAACACTGCTTACAAATGATGTCCAAAACATTTTCCACCCCAGTGACTATAATCCTTTTGTTTGTTTAAAAAGGGTTTTTAAACCACGGGTACAGTGCTTTCCAAAAAATACACGATTTTAGTCCTCACCACTCCCTCGGTGTAGACTCTCAGGTTTATCTCCCTTTGCGTGGCTCTCTCAACAATGTCTTTGGCTGCCACGCTACAGTTGATCTTCAGAGTGTCGAAGAACATCTCACTGTGCAGCCGGTGCCCTGCTCTCTTCAGACCTGTGGAACAGTTACATACAGTAGCTCCTTTAGATGGATAAATAACTGAATAAATGTGTTTATCTATTCACAGAGGGTTTACCTGGAGCAAATGGGAATAACATACTTTTTTTTTTTGCTGGATCCTGGTGCTGCATCAATAAAAGCGTAAATTTCAAGTCAAAAAACAACAAATTTACCTTCAGCAAGGATCAGAGCAGCATTGTGCGTCCTCTCCGCGATGTGTTTGAGTCCCTGGGGACCGTGGTACAGTGCAAACATAGCAGCCATGTTGGCCAGCAGAGCCTGAGAGTCAGAGGTTGCACAACATGGGCAAAAATGTATTATTTGGTTCTAGAAAAAAACTACATTTTTCCACGTCAGCTCACTGACGAAAGCAACTACAAATACATAAAAACACCCATATAATAATAATAATAATAATAATCATAATAATAATAATAATCATAATGAATGCAAATTATTTTACTTCTTACTTCACTCAAAAATGTACTAAATGTGAGCCTGGTCATACCTGTGCAGTGCAGATGTTGCTGGTAGCTTTGTCTCTGCGAATGTGCTGCTCTCTGGTCTGCAAAGCAAGTCGATACACCTCCTTACCAGCTGCGTCCCTGAAATGTAAAGATTTCTTCTTTAAACTGAATCTCTGTTGTTTTCTGGACACTGGACTTCCCTCTCGAGGAATAAAATG
Source organism: Nannoperca australis (assembly GCA_036023655.1). Taxonomy (NCBI): domain Eukaryota; kingdom Metazoa; phylum Chordata; class Actinopteri; order Centrarchiformes; family Percichthyidae; genus Nannoperca; species Nannoperca australis. The sequence continues at coordinate 75,891 of JAVQJD010088369.1, read as the reverse complement.
TGTTGAAGTTATTCTGACCGACGAGTGTCGCGTCTCACCTGGTGACTCCAACCATTCTGCCAGGCATCATCCGGACTAGGTTGTCTTTAACAGCGAAGAAGGCAGCATGGGGACCACCGTAGCAGAGAGGAACCCCAAACCTCTGGGAGCTGCCCAGTGCGATATCAACACCGAATTCCCCCGGGGGACGCAGCACACAGAGGGCCAACAGATCTGTGGCACAGCAAGCCAGGGCCTGGACAGGGAGTGAACCAGGGTATTATCAAGTCACCGGTCATAAAAGGACGACTATTCCGACTAATCTTTAGGTTACGTCAGAGAGCACTTCCTGTAAAAGAACGGCCCAGGCAAATCTTGATAGTGGTTTATGCACATCCCACATGTCCATTAATGTAAATAGACTACAGTGTCATCAGCGTAAAACTTTAAACATTCAAAAGTGTGGATTTACTTGACTAAATGTTGTATTTAGTCTGTAGATATTAACACAGGATATTCAGACAGGACAGAGTGACGGATTCTCCCTGAGAAAGCCAACATGCTCATTTAAAAAAAAAAAAAAACTGTTTTTGACCCAAAAAGGATTTTTGGGTCAAAAACAGTGTCTCAAAATCTTTGTTCATTTGTAAAAATGTTTATGTTTAGCTTTGGTTAGTGAAGCAGCATTAAGGCACATCACCACCAGACATCTGTGGCAATTCCTCCTACCCTCATATACTGGAAACTAAATGACTAAACTTGTTATGTTTGAAAAAAATTAAATAAATAAAAAGTGTTGAATCTTTTCATGTCATGTCTTTTTTTTTACCAAATTATGGAGACTGGTACCAAAAAGTATCGCGATCGGTTAAAGCTCTCTTACCCCTCCTTTGTGCGCACGGTCCACGAGAGCTGTGAAGTCTTCCACCCTGCCATCAGTGTCTGGATACTGGAACAGCACGCCGCTCACATCCTTCCCACTGAAGTCCATCTCATGAGGCAGCTTCAGCGCAGTTTTCACCCCAATGTATCTGCAACGTAATGGTGGAAACTTAACAGGGTACTGTTGATTTCTGCATAAGAAATGTATATAATGATACATGGTAGTAAGAAAAGCCGTCTGTGATAATTGATACAATAAAATAGGTTTTGTTTTTCTACCACATACATAACTTTGTTCTGACAAGAGATCTCATACATTGCTTGTGGGTGTAAAATACATACTTGGCTCTGGTCTGCACCACAGCAATGGTCTGAGGATGGCAGCGTGGGTCAATGTAGAAAGTTCTTCTTTTGTTCTGTCTGTGAGGAGTAAACACATAACTGGTCAGAGAGACCACTGTGGAATATGTTGCCAGGTCTAATATTTAAAAAAGGAACATAAAAGGCCTGAACGTTACCGGTTGCTTGTAAATTTGACCACTTAGCTTTTTCTGCCGCATGCAATGGAAATCCAGAAAACATATACAGATGTTTATGCATTGAAAATTCATGCATTTACAATACAACAACGCAATATGAGCAGCAAAGATTGTTCTGCACGCCGATGCTTGCGTTTGCCCTCTACAGTCAGTCCGCTTGTAAGTACCTGTGGCACAGCTGCATGGCCTCAGCAGCAGCCGTTCCCTCATCGAGCAGGGAGGCGTTGGCCACGGGCATGCCTGTAATGTCACAAATCATGGTCTGGTAGTTGAGGAGCGACTCCAGGCGACCCTGAGAGACCTCGGGCTGGTAGGGCGTGTACTGAGTCACCCTGAGGACAAGACACACACAGTGAATCAACAGAGCGAGTTCAGACACAAGGACAATAGCCCAAAGTTGGTGGCATTCAAGGAACCGAGACGGGACAGTGGAATGCATTGTGTGACTCCCCCCCCCCCCGACTCCAGGGTTGTGGGGAAAACATTGACAAGGACGGTTGATTTGGATGTGGGTGGAAGAAAAGGTCGTTAAGAAGAGGAGAGAAGCACATTAACAGATCTCACGAGTAAAGTCTAAAGTCACAAGGTTCCTGTTAGGGGCACGTTACCCTGCAGCACAGCAATTTAGCTATAAATGAGCAACCAAACCGTATGAATAAACATCATTAGTTATGTGGGAAGCTGTCGAGAGGAAACCAGCTCACTGCACTTTCACATTTCCAATAAATTGTCTTGTAAGAGGGTCACCTGAGGGCACTCACCAGCCTGAATTCTCCAGGAGATTGCGCTGGATGGGCGGCGGTACGGAGCAGCTGTAGTAGCCCATGCCGATGTAGGACCTCCACACTTTGTTCTTTGATGCAATCTTCTGTAGAGAATCCAGAATCTCATTCTCACCTGTAAGATATTTAATTGGGGATTATGATTTGGTCTGTTGAGTCTCTGCTTCTGGGCACGACACTACCACAATATATTCCCTAAAAACACTGTTGACACAGTTTATAATACCTATTGCTTATCAGATTGCAATATTAATACATGGATATATTGGATTTATTTTTGATTCTGAGGAATCAAAAATAAATCCACTGAGGAATAAGGAATAGGAGGGAATAAGTCAGATTGGTGCATCACTAACTCCCGGTGTTTTTAGGATTCAACATAAAACAACTACACTTTTAAAAGTTTGCATTCCACAGAACAATAAAATGAACAATCATGTGAAACAAGATATGCCCAAAGATCCTCTCATGTGAGGAACTGGCTGTATAACTAATATGATTAAACAAAGATCAGTTAGAGCTGCCACACACTCCACCTCCACATAGAGTAAAAAAAAATCGGGCTTTTATTTTAAAGTAAAACTGTGTTTATACTGTAAACAAAATATTACACGGAAAATCACGGAGACAGTGTAGATCTGAGACAGTTCTGCACATCTCAAAAGCAAACAGGACAGGACTACACCCGTGGTTTCTTTCCCTGTGGCCGGTTATCTAGCCTCATTCCCCAGCGCTGTAAGGAAGCCAATACACAACCAGCCTCTGAGATTCCTCTGGCCTTCCTGGCTGCCTAGCAACTCCAAGGAATGGACAATACCGCCCGTCTGAACCGAGAGCCCTAACTACTCCTGTTGTTGGCAAAGAAAGACACCTCTAAGTCCTCAGTGGGGAGAGGAACCATAACCAGTATACAAGTGGATATTTACAGCTTCCTTCCAAAAGGCTGAACGGTGCAGATTCAGCTTTGCAGAAGGGTTCGGAGGCGGTGAACTGGCCAAATTCAGAACAGCAAATAACAATGTTGTGGTTAAGGATTATCAACAAGTTCAGGGCGAGCCATTGGCGTGTGTGAGTCTGTTTCACCGAGTAGGACTGCTTTCCCATGGTCCCCCCCGAGTTCTACAGGGCAGCAAAAAAAAGCCTGATTCAGATCCATCCAGGAGGTCTATTGTTGAGGAGAGAATCCCTCGCTGGCTTTGCAAACCGAAGCCCTCCAGAGCTGAACAAGCAGAAAACCAGCACGGCCTCCAGTTTGTTCCTTCAGCATGACTTGTTGCATTAGACAGAGTACGAGGAGGGGCCGACACGCCGGCAGGTCAGAGGGACTAGGTGACATGGAAAGGCCGCGGCACCTGGGGATTTGTTACTTCCGTCTTTTAACTACACTCTTTTCTAAATGTTGGATCGCTCTCATTTTAAAGCTGGTCTCAAATGTCTTTCAAATCAAGGACTCCAGTTTATGGTTGCAGAGTCGTGCAATAGAGTCGTGTCAGCACTTATTTATCGTGCGCACACACACACACACACACACGGTGCCACAGCACACCTTACATTAAATAGCATAAGAAAGTCTATGCAAGGGTTGGCTTATAATCCAATATTATAGTTAGGGTCATCAATGGTATCGTATTGTGATATATATATATATATATATATATATATATACACACACATATATACATATACACACATACATATACACACACACACACATACACACACACACACATACACACACAAACTATATATAGTCGTTTTGTCTCATTTAAGCCATAAGAATGGAATAGATTTAATTTCACTGATCATGAATTTGATATTTTAAATGTGACATATTTAATATATTTGAGACATGAGATTGATCCCAGAAAAGGTGTTCTTCTTATATTATTAATGAGATTTCTCAGCCCTGCTGTATTCTTTTAATTTCACTCTTAACTTCATTCTATTTTCTGTAGTCACTCATAATGTATTCAGCTTTCACCAGGGCTTTACAGAGGAGTTACATCTGCTACTGGAGCCAATGTGTTGAATCCACTGCCTTCTCTCTCCCATTGTTTGCTCTGATAGAGCAGCCTCGTTGTGTTCTCTATCTTGTATTTCCTTTCTAGTAAATAAGCCAAAACAAGCTCTTTTAACGGGAAGATCTGGTGTTGAAATGTACAGGGGCTGCACAGAAGAAAAGAAAGAACATCCTGGCAAAGCCCATGCAAAACATACAGAAGTCACCTTATTAGGAACCCCCTCGGCTGTGATGTAATGTGAACGCTGTAACCAGATTGAACTGGACTCGGGACCGGAGCTCAAGGTTAAACATTACACTCCAGTTGCCATCCTATGAGCATCGGCTTCCCAGCAGGAGATTGGTGCCGCTCGCCGAGTTTTGCAAAAACAACTCCAAATATGTTCAAAGGAAGACTTAACAGGGGAGAGCGCGCCACGGCGCACAATAGAGGTGCAACCTACATTTAGCCACTCCATTGGCTTCGTGTGGGAAAACCTCGCCGTGCCAAACAGCCGGAGACAAGTGGGATTAAAACGCTGTTCTGGAAAATGCATTTAGGAGCCTGCTTTGATGCCATCTTCCATTTATACGTCGGGTTTGGCACCACTGTGTTGATCGCGCAGCCTTTCTGCATTTGGATGCAAATGTCACATACATGGGCTGTTACATCAATAACAACACATTCAGACGAAGGGAAAACTTACAGACTGGATCATCCATTTTCATACTCCGCTGTATGCGGATGGACACTGGAACTGTGTTTTCGATCAACTGGTCGATCGACTGTGGGGGGGGGGGGAGAAAGCATTTAAATAAATAAAAGCGAGCAAAACATGGGTATAAATATCAAATCACATCAATATACTGCTCAAAGAAAATGTTTCCATGCTTAAATGTGTTTAAGTGAAATGCAAAGCATGCTTTTGCGCCAATTTTGGAGGGGGGGTGGGGTTGGTAATCTTACCGCGAGTCCCAGAGCATCCAGCATTTCTCTCTTCTCCCTCTCACCTGGACCAATGTGCCTCTCTGCGAAATCATCATGTCTGGGTAAGATCCTCTCTATCTGCCTGGAGGAGGCGGCTGCGGACGTCCTCAGAGCCCGGGCTGCTGTCGTCGGGGATGCCCCGCTGCTTCGGGTCCTGCCCTGAAGTTTCCAAACCACGCGGCTCTTGTCACTCAGATGCCTGCACGGTGCGCCAGGACTCACCGACTTGCCCAAGAAGATCCCCCAGGACCTGGCGCAGCTCTGCATCGCTAAATCTCTTTGCAAGATACGTCTGCAGAAAAAAAAAACCCCGGTGACGTCCCTTTCCTCCGCTCGCTCGGCAGAGTTTCCCCCCCCTCCCCACGGAGACTGATGCGGTCCCTGCAGGAGACACTGCCAACTCCTTCAAAGTGCAGAGTTTATACAACTGCACAGTTGCACAAGAGCGGGCCAATCAGAGCGGAGATGCTGCCGTGACGCTGTGAGGAGCCCCGGTCAAACAGCTGCTTAACTTTCTCACGTGCACGCCCGTCCACTGACCAGGAGGAGGAGGAGGAGGAGGGGGGGAGGAGGAGGAGGGGGAGGAGGGGGAGGAATCACTCCAGAGATATTTCAGGTGCAAGGCTCAATTTCAAAGTCCACCGTTTACATTGAGCCCTCACACGCTGCAGCAGACGTCAAGGTGTGCTCAGGGATCATGTGTGAGTGCAGGAGGGTGACATGGGACCCAGACCTTGAAGGACAGTCACCCTTTGGCCAGAAAAAGGGACATAGGCGGTTGTTCATTCCTGTTGTTACAAGATGACGTAACAGATGAAAATGTATCTTGAGATCATTATAATGTCACATAAGGACAAACTACACACACACACACACACACACTTGTTTTACGTTTTCTTTTCATCCATTATCCCGTCATTTATGAATTATGGTTTATTGCTTCATAAGTGGGTGCGATGGGATCAAAAAAGTACTGCAGAAACCCCTCAAGCAACCATGTGTAGACCCATCAGTCATACACGCCCACACTCAGAGTTCAGGGAGGCATGAGTCCAAATACTGAGAGCACAGAGGGAACGGATAATGCTATAAATGATGCTATAAAGTCTGCACCGAGGTAAAGGAGCCACTGAAAATCTCTGAGCTCGATTTAGTTTTCGATACCTGGCCTGAGGAGGGTATTTATCTTTAAAAGCAGTTCTCTTGACATTTCTCTGTGGCATTTCACTGTCAGTCATTTCTTTTCCTTAAATAAAATTTAATTCAACTTAAGAAACAATTGTTATGATGAGCCACACACATCGTGAGAAAAGCTGTCTTTGCATTCATGTTTGATATCCAATTATGGGATATACCTCTTGATTCAGATATATTGTGGGGGGGTTTTTGCTAGTAGAGGATTAAACAGATAAACCACTAAAGACCTCATTCTATTTCTAGCAATATCTAGGAAAGTAATATTGATTAATATGTCTAAACTCAGTATGTCCAAAAGGGTTAAATACTAGTTAGAGTGTTGCATCATCGAGTACAAACTAGTTTTTTGGCAGCAGATTAATAAGAATTAGATTATAATCCTTGTGGGGGCAATTGCACTGTCACAGCAACATAAATCAGGATGGAGATCAGAACAAAAAATACGAAGTGAAAAAGGGAGTAAAAACACAGTGATGATACACCATGTTCCCTGAGAGATCAACAAGTTGACACAGATGTGCAGGGGTGTGATAATGTGCGAGAACAGATAGAGAAACGTGTCCAAACAAGAAGCAATATTCACACTGCCACTACATTTTAATTCGTCCAGTACTTTGGTTTGTGACTAAACACCACAACAAGCTTCTGCGTGGGAGTCTGTTCTGGCTGGCATGATTTGCTGTGTTTATTGTGTTGCAGCTACCTTCGAACATGAGTCAGACATTAAGAACTTAGGACAGGAACCAAACATGTTTACACTTCACACGAGTGTCTATGTTGAAACTTATATTTAATTAAACTCCACTTTTTTTAAATATTAAATCACTTAAGCTTTTGCACGTTTCCCAAAATATATCTAACTGCTACAAAAATACACTTTCACTTTTGTGTTATGATTAAAAACATGATGTTCTTATGCTAAATGTTGAAATATAGAAACTACTATTAATATTACTATTAATGGTGTTGATGCCTTGCAGTGTCTCTTGTCACAAACATATTGCCTAACCGGCTTACCTTTGACATTTTCCTTAAGAATTACAGCCTTAGTCTTGTACTGACTGTTTACTTACCAGACAGTAACAATTATTCAGCTTGAGACTCAATCCAAATGGTCCGAAATATAGGTTAGTACGACAGTGCCTCATAAAAGACTTTTTAAACGATCTACTTTTTGCAAGGCTGGTTCAAATGAGCTGAAAGATGTTTAATGATGATCAGACCTTTAGGGAAAAGTCAGAAATAAGCAAGACTGCTGAGCAGAATCCAAAACCAGAAACTACTTGAGTGAGGACACGTGGTTTAAATTGGCAGAGAAGTCACGTGTACATGATGAAATGGTGTTCTTAGGTAAAAAATGGATTAGAAAAGTAGTCTTTGTTCTTCATTTCTATAGTTGTCTCCAACACAAACATTGCTGGATCACTGAAATAAGGCCAGGGTGCTGTGGCTCAGACCCGGACACTATTTGAATAGATCTTTTATAAATGTGGTCATCTGTCTGCCAGAATAAAGCATCACAAACCAGTTTGTTTGTAGATGCAAATAGAGAACAACCGAAAGAGTTTGCTGTTCACTGTTAAGATAAGAAATGTCACAGAGAGTGCCTGACGTTGACCTTTCTATCTCTGGCTTTGTTTACACTGATTGTTGTTTAGCACATTGTTTTGTGTATTTGCATTGTTACACAAATAAACCGCCACTGCTGATTAATTACTGTCGGCTGCTCCCTTGCTTTCTCGCATACAGTAAATCCCTCTCGAGTCAGGATTCAACGAAAAAGCCGATAAAGAGGAACAGAAACGGACAAATGGGCCGAGCGGGTCGTCCAGGCCCAGAACACAAATTGAGGTAAAGGTGAGACAGTTTGGGAGAAATCCTAACCAAACACACTCTGGATGTCCTGAGAAAAAAGAAAAAAAAGCCTTCTGTTGGTCGCTACAGTTGCTGAAATATGGACTGACAGAACGCGTCTGTATCCCGCAGTACTGATAATGTTAAACAAAAGCAAGGACTATTATCAGCACCCTCTGGTAATGGTCAACAAAAGGAAAGCATTTCACCTCTTTAAGAGGACGATTTGTTCGTCCATCTGTGACATTCACCCAGAGACTCAGACATGGGTTTGACCAACTGGTTGCGGGAACAGCATCAGTTTTTAATGTACCAGTGGTTTTCACTTCCATTCGCATTCTTGTTTTATTTTCTTGCTAAACGGGGATATCTTTCCTTGACGTACCGGTATGTAGCAATTTCTAATCGATTGATATGATTTGATTATATACTAATATACATACTCATATATAATTATATTAATACTCATAGATTTTAATATGTATTGGATTTAAATGTTAGTAGGTTGGTGCAGTTTGACTTGTAAATGTGTCCAGCTGGAACATAAGACAATGGCAGGACCATAGTATTTTAACAGGCAATACAATACTGCACAGTCTTTTACATTTAGTTAAACGTATTTAATTGTATATTTATTTGTTAGTAGTTCGGATTGTATTCTGAAATGTTTGTTGCTTTTAAATGTATTACTTCAGTCAGGAACACACTATTTACTACTTATCAATAGAAGTGCAACTAATGATTATTTTCATGATCAATTCATCTGCAGCTTTTCCCCCTGATTAATTGTTTGGTCTTTTAAATGTCAGAAAATAGTGACAAAATGTCATATTTTTAACTTGTCATTTTGTCCAAGCGACAGTCCATAACTCAATATTTTGTGTAAAATGATATAAAACAGCAAAGTCCAGCTACTCCAGATACTTTTTGGACCTAAAAATGGCCTAAACATTTAATCGGTTATCAAAATAGTTGCCAATTAATTTTCTGTCAATCGGCCGATGGTTAAATCGACTAATCCGACGTGCATTTCTGTCTGCAGGTACCTGTTTCTTTCTGCTGGAGGATGTGTCCTGGCAGTTGTCACGATGGGCATCTACAGCGCGCTTCTGTTCCCCTCCGCCTTCGTCTTTATTCTTCTGGTGTGCTCCGTGGATCCCAGACGTCTCCATGCCTGGGCATTTAGTATCCAGATGTTGTGGCAAACCTTCTGGCACCTGCTCATACAGTACAGGGAATACTACCTGAATGAGCCCGTCAGCATCAGGTGATGTTAAATCAGATAATCAGTATGTAAGATGACGCCTTCGTGCTTCAGGATCCGTCTGGGTAATACTTTGTGTATTTAGAGGATAAGTCTGCTGATATTCGATACTTTTCTTATTGTCAACTAATTCCATGACAAAAACAAAATGACGCCACTTACTCCTGTTTGGGTCATGTTTGCTAAAAACTACAGTTTTCGGAAGACATTCAGCCTTTTTAACAAACCAACACAGTGCTGGTTTTGGTCTTTTCGTGGGATTTATTGAAAATAACAAAATAAAAATAGAACACCTGTCTTATCCGTTAAGATGCATAGATGGAAAACAATTACACAACACAGAGAGCAACTGTATACTTAATGAGAAGAAGTCTAATAAGAGGGATACCCACCTTCTGAAAAACAAACCCTCTGAATATTACATCAACGCAGAAAGGAAAACAAATAACTTCTGTGGATATAATCAAGTGCTTAAATGTTAAATGTTTTCCTTTTAGAATAAAACCATTTGTTTTCCACCAAACTGGAAAACAGCTTTTGAATTTGACGTAACAATCTCACCTCAAAGTCCAGAAGTAGCTGTTCCGGAGCTTTTGACCTCATCGCAGAGTGAGTTTGATCATTTTCCATAGAACTGTAGATGTTCAAGCTTTCCCCCAGGACTTGACTTTTTGTCAGAAATTGTCAGCTGCTGGTTCCAAGAATCATCTTTTCAGCTTCAGGGCAGCTTCTAAATGGACCTTAAAGTTGGTTGTTTTGTCGAGCGTCGTCTCCACTGTCAAGGACGAACTTTGAACCTAAGCTGTTGGATGTTTATGTTTAATGGAAAATAAAATGCACACAGATATTTATACAATTATTCCCCTTTCTGACAAAAAGTACTCGTTTGTAATCAAATGAACAACTCTTGCACTTTCAGGTTGTTTTTGGCAGTGTCCTCCTTGATGCTGCTCACTCAGAGAATCACCTCAGTGTCCATGGACCTCGAGGAGAAACGAGTTATGCCAACACTGAATGCTTTGTCTGAAAGGAAGACGGTTGTGATGCTTCTCCCTCTCATCACCTACATCCTCAATTTCACCACACTGCTCGGTGGCCCTCTGTGCTCCTACAGCAGATTTGTGACCTTAATGGAGGGAATCGGCCTCAACCCTCCACCTAATCCACTAAGTGTGGTCTTCCTAAAGTTGATGCCAGTGTTATTGCTGGACTGGGTAAGGTATTGTCTAGTCTATTTTCTGAAGCATAACACCTACGACCCCTCCAACTCCATCATTCTCTATGGCATCCTGTGGGTTTGGGGTCTTGCTGTGGTTTTGAGGATCCAATATTATTCTCACTGGAAGATCAGTGAGTGCCTCAATAACGCAGCCGGGTTTGGCTTTAAGGAAAATTCATCGGGACTCTCTCCAGACTGGAGCAGACTGTCCGACGGAGATTTCTGGAGCGTCGAGGCGTCGAGCCGCATGTCCGAGTTTGCCCGTCGGTGGAACGCCACAACGGCTTCGTGGCTGCGGAGGCTGGTTTATGTGAGGTGCAAACGTTTTCCGCTGTTCATGACTTTTGGGTTTTCACTGTGGTGGCATGGTTTGCATTTAGGTCACTTTGTGGGAATTTTGACCTGGGCAGCAACGGTGGAAGCAGATTATCACATACACAAGCACTTGTACCCAAAACCTTCGACATGGAGGAAAATATACACTTGTTTGAGCTGGATAAACACTCAGATGACTGTTGCTTGTATTGTTACAGCAGTAGAATTAAGAAATATATCTGGTTTGAGGCTTTTGTCTCTAACATACATCGGTCTGTTTCCACTTTTCAATATAATCCTGCTCTTTATCTTATTAAAACTCAACACAGTTTACTAATGTAGTCATGTGAACACAGTTCCATACTTCCATATTTGTGATATCAAGGGTACACTCCAATATGACAGTAAAACGTACAAATGAAATATCTCAAAAGAGGATGTAACTGGAATACATTGTTATAATGTTTCAGCCACCACTATGTTAAATGAACTGGATTTTAGAGGTAAAAGCAACAGTATTCATAATTTGGGTCAGGGGTGTGCAGCTATTGGCCTCTTTCATCACATCGTTTTAGTTGTGCAACCCGCACATCTACTGTGAGGTTGAGTGTGACTACTCTCACCAACTGCTCATATAAAAGAATCGGCGGTGGTTTCCTGCAAACAAGCTCAGACACGGCGAGCGTACGCAACCTGCCTCGCATGAGAAGACAAGAGAGCTGAAGTAAATCAGTGACTCGTGAAGAAAGTAATGACCCAGGACATTTTCTTGATAGTTGGTGGGCAAAAATGAAACTAAAACACCAGTCAACACCTCTTCTGGTGGCTCGCGTTTTGGGATTGTCCTGCTCTCTAGTGGGAAGAAGAGTTTAATGCAGCTTTGAGGTGTATTTAGCAACAATAACAAAAGTTACAATTTCCCAAGATATGCCTGTTTATTGTGACTAAAAGTTGCAGATTTGTGTGAATGTGTGCAGTCATTAGAGATAGCACTTGAGCACAGAAGTGAATTATATTTGTGTAAACCAGGAGGTATATTATTTATTAATTGTATCTACATCCAGCTGAAAGTGAATATTTGAAATCACCAAATGTAAATGTTTTATGAGCAAAGAAATGTATCTAGTAACTTCACATCTGTTTGCTCTCTCATAGAGCTTTGAATGGAGTGAAACTCTTATGGGATGTGATGTACCGTAAATGTAATAAAATAACATTTGCCCTGATTATTTCACTTATCTGAATGCTTCCTCATTTTGCAGCAAAGTCTCTCTTCTTTCCTTCCACAAATTACCAGCAACAATGCCTAAAAATAACAAGAGTCCAAGGTTTCTGTTCGAGACAAATTTCTTCCAGCAGTCCTCTGGTTTGTTAATGTCCAATGTGTAAATCTAAAAGAGAGGAGAGTAAATTTCATTAAATCAAAATGTAATGGACTGATGGTATTCATTTACAGACATACATCACCAAGTCACTCAGTTGAACATTTCCGCACTATGGACTGAAACTCTTGCACTGTATGTACTGTCATGATACTTTACAACACCACGTTCCTCACCTGATGTGTTAAGTGAATGGCCACTGTGGACAGTACGGCATAGTAAGGGAGAGTCTGCTCAGCGTTGGCCCCGGCTGCGACCAGTCCTGCCATCATGGCCACCGTGAAGCCACTCAGCCAAGGCTTGGTTTGCTCCTGGAACCTCAGTGCAGTGGATTTGACTCCCACCTTGATGTCGTCCTCCTTATCCTAGTTATCAAAGCGAGAACAGGAGGGGCCCAATCTGAATCAGTATCGTCCTACTTTCAAATGTGAGGCATTAAGTTTATGTTCCACTCCCGAGTGACTGAAAGTGAGTTCAGCTGTAACACATTGCTTCACCGTATGAAGTAGGCTATGCTATTCTTCATAAATCTATCCCCAGCGTTCAATCCATGGAAATGAAGCCCTTCCCAGGGACCGCAGATGGAACTTAGCTATATATATAACTCTGGCTCAACGGCTGTGTTGTGCAAGACCCTTGTTAAACAAATGAATATTAATAATTGTGCTGGGCAGGATCATATATGATGGAAAGCCCCATTTCAACAAGGTCCATGTTGAAAAACAATGAAACTATTCTTTGAAAATGATTTCTTTTTCTTTACTAAATGTAAAGTCTGAGCTTAAATGTCCCTCCCCTACTTCACCTGATGTGCATATATTGTGTCATATATCAGCGTCCACATCACTCCTGAGAAATACAGCGGGAGGCACACGGACCAATCACAGGCGCCCTTGACAGCGGACCAGCCGAGCAGTGCTCCCCAGTTGAAAGTGAGGCCTAAACACAAGTAACACAAGGAGCGTGAGACCAACTTTACATTTGCATGTTGGGAAGTATTAACTTTAGATGGATAATCTTATACAGCAGATACCCAGCACAAACTGTGGCCAGTACGTGATCCTCTTCATCAGCGGGTAGGTGATGACAAGAGATAATGAAGCGGCGCCCAAAGCTATGCTGCGAAAACAGTGTCAAGCCGCTAAATATATAAACAGCTTTGCGTTAGGATACTTTTGTCTGCATTCTAACATACATTCTTTGCTCTTGTACATTGACACACTGCAAATAACATATCTGAAATGCAACTTGTGAACAGTTTGATCCAGTGTTCGTTTAAAGAATAAGTTTGCAATTTTTCCAGTCCCATATGAACAGTGAGAGACGTTTTGTTTGATGTAATCATTCTTCCAGTTCATACTGGCCATTAAATGCACTTTCAATGTACAGAAAGTGATGAGGGACAACATCCACAATCCTTGTTTTGTGAAAAAACATATATACAAAAAAGCTTATCTGAAGCTAATCTGAGGCTTTATCGGTCTGAATAAGACAAAGTAAGTTTAAGAAGGGATCTCTTCATGAACAGGAGGAATGATTACATCTAGAAAACATATGTCAATGTACATTTGGCGACCTGATTATTGTCTTAAGACAGACTTGAAAAGTGCTATTGTTGCACTTATATATTTTTATGAGTGGCCTCAGGAGGTATTAAACCATAAAAAAAGACAACATTACTCGTGCTTTAGCTATGTGACAGCACGATGAAATGAAGTCCGAACACAGTGGTTTTGTCTGACCTACACACTTGGTTATTTGATTCATCTTCTCTGTTTGAACCAATCGTGAATATCAATGAGTACCTGTAATAGTTGAGACACAACAGAACCCCAAGTGCCAGAGAGAGCTGCCCTCCTAGGAAGACTAGTGCCTGCATCCGAGAAATCTCTCCTGACGCAATGGGTCGAGTGGCCGTCCTGGACACCTGCGCAAAAACATCATCATCATCAAATAATATTAGGAATGAATACAGAACATGTTGCTGTAATATCGCAGTAAGGTGGGTGTTATTGACTGTGACTATGTATAATGGTAATGCAGGCACAGATCAGCTATATACCATTACCAGCATCTTATTCTGGCCTTGTAAACACTGTATGTTACATTTATCGACATGTATGATCTCAAACAATCTACAAAAGAGAACACATTATTGAAAACAGCAGAAAATGAGATTGCTAAAGAAATGTCTAGTCTAATAAAATGGTGCTGAAAGAGCTAAGCAGTTGGGCCAATGCATTTTCATGACGAAAGCCAAACTGTCACATACCTTTCTGTCAAAGTCTTTATCCCACATGTCATTGATGGTGCAGCCCGCTCCTCTCATCAGCAGAGCACCTGTACCAAACAGGGTTAGCATGCCCAGATGTGGGAGACATCCGGGGTCAGAAGCCAGAGCAATGCTCCACGTGCACGGGAGGTACAGCAACCATGTCCCTAAAATACACAGACACACCATAACTCAGGTGAACTAAATAAGAGATTAGCATCTGAACAAAGCTATGAAGAAATGAATGCCACACTAATAGAGAAAGTGAGTCTTTCATAGTTTAAACTGTGGTCTGGTGAGGAAAGTCTAAAAGGGGACAATTTGACTAATGCTCAAGTCACCATAAACAAGGCGTGGTGCTGCCAAAACAGACATTGTTGGGTCACTGCGTGTTTATGTGAAGCAGCTTGCTTTCTGAAAAGTGTGTGAGCTCCTCTGCTGTTCTGAAGACATTATATAAACCAATGACTGAGCTTCCCTGCCTTTCCACAGACCATTAATATGGTCTTCTGATGCTGATACAAATATCAATGCAAATGCAGCCTCTAACATGCACTTTTGGAAAAGGACTTTTAAAATGCAGCTGAAAATCAAGTTAATCTTACATGATCATTAACAAGTATATTTTTAGACTGTGTGTCTTAAGGTGGTTGGTTATGTGGTACTGTGTGAATTATGGCAAAAAAGAAAAACAAAGATCCCAAATATGCAGATTTAACAATATCCCAAACATCTGCACAAAAAGTAATGATAAACCAATCCCGATAAAAAAAACTAACATAGGACAATATTTATATCAATATACACAAACAAATGTGATTTACATTACAAATGAATATACAAACCAATAGGTTTGTCCAGCCTCATCAGTCGGAGGTAAGGCTGGACAGGCGCTGGTGCTGAATTCACAATTGTAGCAGCTGATAAACTGAACGATCTTCTCCCATTGTGCTGAGTTTCACGTAGTCTGAGTGATGGGCGGATGGCACTCTGGCTGTAAAACACTCTTCTCAACACACTGGAATCTGAGCGGAAACCATCTCTAGTCCTCCCTCCTTTTGTGTAAAGGAAGCAGTTTGACAGGGAGTAAAGACAGGGGTAAGTTCCATGGTGGATCCTCCTCAGGGCATTCAGAGTGATCCGGCCGGTGAGCTTGGCTGGGAGCATGGTGTTACTCTGAGGTCAGACTGACATTATCTTCAATACCTCAGAAAACGTCAGTCCTGAACACACAAATAAACACACACACACAATTGTTTGTCAGTGGCTTTTTCACAGCGGAGGACTGATTTGCTGCAACAGGCGTTCCTTTTGTGCTGGAGTGAACCAGCTGCACAAAGACACGAACATCTCATTCATGTGTCAGAGAGCTGTCTCCCTTTTAGCTGCTGGTGAACGTGTAGCTGCACCATGCAACAGTGTGTCTGGTTACATTAGCTGTTGCTGGTAAAAGTAAGTTAGCTTGTAATTAGATAAAGTCATACAGGTAACGAAGTACTAATATTACTATCATTCACTTAATACTGAATATATTGAATGTTAGCTGCAAACCAACTCCTCTGCTAACTCTAGCAGAAGTTCGCTATTTTAAATGATTTATACCATCAACTTGTCTTGAACAGAATACAATGTGATGTAGCGATGAAAATAACTTACATATACTTATGACATATACGTTTTAAAGTAGACTAGCCACTACACAGGTGACTATGGGTCACTGCTGCACCGCTGTTGCGTTTTCCTGTTATGGTACGCCCGATATATTGTTTCGGAGGAGATCATGTCACTTCCCGGAACCAATGACAGCCCGGCCACAGCCAACATCCATGGGAACAAAATTTCTCTTTGGGACGATTTCTGTGATCGTCCAAAACGCTATATAAAAAAAATATGTTGAAAACACAATCCACTTGGATTTATAAATATTCTTTATGATTTTCCAATAGTACCACTTAATCTTTCCTCCGGATCACGGCAGATGACTCAGTTTGTTGCGTTTTGACGTGTAAACATCGGGGGGAAAGTCAAATTTATAGTTCTACCACTTATTCTCTTTTAAATATATTTTTTGTAATCTAATAGATGTATCTTTTATAACCACCGGAAAAATTGTATTTAAAAAATTGACACAACTACTACGCTTTGCTTTAGACTGTTTTGTCGCTACTTATTCTCAAATGTTTATCATCAATACGTCCGCACTATACAAGCATAAATCATAAACAATTACACAAACACTTGCCAATTTTGACACTTAATTACCATTAATAGTTATACAGGAGAGTCACACACTGGGGGCTATATGCAGACTGTGCACGACCAACTGAAGCGGGCCAAAAGGAGCTTATTGTCACCAAATGGATTTTTATGAATGTTTAAATTCACTTTTTTTCTTACTGCTAATGAACAGTGCTGTCCCGACTATGCAGTGCTACTTTAAACAAGAAAACTACACAAAAAGCGGAAAATGAGTACTTCCTGTTAAATTTGTGTCTGATTTCACAATAAAAGCCCCCATGCCGAATAATTAAGCCTTAACCCTGCTTTTAATGTATGGTCATTTTTATTGTATTGTTGATTGTGCTGCTTAAACAAAACAATTTCCCTCACAGGATCAATAAAGTACATCTATCTATCTATACAAGAGCACAGACCCAAAAGAGCGGAGGTTGAAAAGTCAGAAATCACTCGTGTGCTTTTTTCTTCACAGCATTATGAGCTTCTCTAATCAATTTTATTTTGAAGGTTATGATACTTTCGGCGGAA
Organism: Nannoperca australis; assembly: GCA_036023655.1. Lineage (NCBI taxonomy): Eukaryota > Metazoa > Chordata > Actinopteri > Centrarchiformes > Percichthyidae > Nannoperca > Nannoperca australis. Next base: position 58,453 of record JAVQJD010088369.1, on the reverse strand, counting down.
ATAAAGTTGCCCTGCAGTTGGAACGGAAGGACAAGCCAAAGCGAGTTGCACTCGCGGGAAAAATGGCGGAAATGTGTGGTCTCTTCATGTTATCAACATCAGCGATTCAAAATATTGCCTCACAATCCTCATCCTGAGTTTGTCTGCACGCGAGAGTACACCATGTGTGTGCACTGAGTATTTCAGTAAGTTGCATGTGTCCACGTTTTCTTCTGATTGTGGTTTTGAAAGAGTTCGTGTCAGTTTAGTCAGTAGCTAGTCGCCACCAGACCCGTTTTTCATCTCCTTCCTGTTGAAGTGAGTTAAATAACGTTAGGTCCTCGGTTGTTCCTATTGCCATTCAATTGATTTTCTTTAAATACTCAAAAAGAGCAGTATGTCTGTTGTTGTCAGTCATCTTTTAAATCCTCACTGCAGCGCTTAACTTAACCAGTGATAACAATACACAGTATAAGCAATTGAGAAATGCAATAATGTATGCTTTCAATCCTCTAGGTGTGATACAGCTGTATTTTTACATGTAAGGCTCTGGGTTTAGAGGGGAATGCAAGATGCAAAAAGGTATTTAATGCAGTCAATTTTCTGACAATGTTAAGTGTTGTTTCAATGTAGTGTATCAAATTGAGTCTTCAACAGTATCTCTTATTTGCCCCCCCTCAGATTCAACGCACCTTTCTATCTCTGGCATGACACACAATCAAGCTGTCACTCAAGAACCCCAGATCAAGTCTTTCCAGTGTTCTCACTGTACGCTCATCTTCAAATCCAAGGTCTACCTTTTTGAACACCTCAACAAGGTGCACGGCTTTGATATAGATTCTGCTCTCAGAGGTGCTGGTTTAAAATATATTGGGACTTACAAAGCTGACAACAGTAGCAACAGCACAGGAAATCATTTCAACGGTCAGCAAAGCGATTTTAAAGCTTGTAGTCAGGATGCTTTAAACCAATATGAGAAACAATGTCCAACTATATCAGAGGATCAGAACGTGACAGGAAAGCTAATCACTTCTGAAAACCCAGAGACAAGCCAGCACAAGGAGGCTGCAGGAGCAAAAGATATCCCTTCCTTCTTTTCATTGATGTCTAAAGTAAAATCTAAATGCACAGTTAACTCATCAAAGGATCTGAAAACATACGAGAGGCCACTGCAAACCATCACTAAGTACTTTGAGGGATCATCTGGATCAAATGGGAAACCCCCGGTGACGTTAGCTGATAGCCCAATGCTTCTGGACGGCACCAAAGAAACCCTGATTTTGCAAGAATCTCCCTCAAGCTCCAGCCCAAACAGTAGTGGTGTGTTTAAAGTCACTGCAAAGCCCACGATTGACATCACCAAATGTGTTTCTGACCATTTTTTGCTTAAAGACCACCTTTTAATTACTGACCTGAAACCACCAAAGCTTAAGGAACAAGTCAAAGAAACGGTTCCTAAGAACGTTGGCAAGAGGACCAATAAGGAAAGCTCAAAAAGTCATCCTGCTAAAAAAGCGAAGTCCGACAAAGAAGAGACACGGCTCCCTCAGAAAGCAAACGCAAGTCAACTACAGCCATCAAGCAACACAGAGTTTTTGTTTGAAGTTAGTGAAGATGAAGTAGAAAAGGAGATTATACGTGTTGATGGAGACACAGAAAGCCCAGGAGTTTGTTTGTGTAAGCACTGTGACTTCAGTGATGTGGTCATCAGACGTGTGTGTACCCATTATCAGGACGACCACCCTTACGTAAGATTTAACGCTGCCTACATTCAGGATCCGAGCGATCGCAGTGCTACCTTTCGTTGCCTGGAGTGTCCAGTTGAGTTTCGAAGTGTTGCTGACCTCAAAAGACACTACACGGAAAATCATCCAGAGGCCCCAAATGTATTCACAATGAAATCATGTGAGCTCAGTTTGGTTTTCAAATGTTTTGTGTGTCCATTTACCACTAACGCATTGAAGGCCTTGAAAGAACATTACAAGGAAAAGCACCTAACACATAAAGTGGATAATTCCTTGATGTACTGCAGATATTCGACAACTAGATGCCAAGAGGGACCATCTCAGTTGAAAGAAGTACCCCATCCTGAAAGACCAGGAGGGATTTCTCCCGAGGGTGCCCGCACACCAAGCAAGAATATCAAAAATGCAACGTCACCGCAACATCCCACCTCTGGAGGAGCAGACGTGGCCTTGTATCATTGCAACAACTGCGAGTTTAGTCATAAGTCAGTTGTTGTTATGCATGTCCACTACCAAAAAAGCCACTCAGATGAAGAAGTCACACTAAACAAAATCAGACAGTCAGCTTGTGTCACGTCGCAGACAACATCTCAGATGACGCCTGACAAGTCTGTAAACTCTGTGACAGTAATAGAAAAGTCTACACCTCAAAAGAACGTCTCAGATTCTTCTAAGAAAACAAGAAAGAAGGCTGAGCTGTCACAGCAAAAGATTTCATTGTTTTTGAAAAATCATAAGCACACACCAGACTCTTCTATGACTCCTTCCGAGTCTCCCAAAACTAAGAAAGTGGAATCTGCTGAGGACAAATGTGAAGGAAGGAAGTTGCCTGCCACACGGGGAAGGGAAAAGTCTATTGGAACGGACAGTTTATCCTGCAGTTCATCAAATACATTTTTTTACTGCCAATTTTGCAGTTATTCAAGTACCAAGATCAAAAGCGTTGTTAGTCATCATAACATAAAACATAGTGTGCATGGACTAACAGATATTGAAGAGATATTATGGTATAGCACTGAAGTGCAGAAAAAGAAACGTAAAAGTGAAGACGAGGCCTCGGCAAGTACTACACCTTCCAATGTTAAAACCAGTAAACGAGTCGAGTTGTGCCGTGAAAAAGAACTTCAACGTGAAGAGGATCAAGGAGCAGATGCTCCCGTGACGAAAAGTAATGATTATGCATGTGCAGAAAACTTGTTTTACTGCAAAGAGTGCAACTATGGAAATGTAGCTCTAAAAGGAGTATTGAACCATCAAGGCATAATTCACCAAAACATTAATTCCAGCAAAGAATGTATTCTTGAATACACAGCAATGATTCGTGATCAAATTGAAAAATCTAAATCTCAAGCCAAGGAGTTAAATTTTTCTACTCATCTACCTCTTCCTCTTATGAATGAGGGCGATGAAAACTCATTTTTCTGCCACTTTTGCAACTATAGACAGGGAACTGTGGAGCAGGTACTGCGGCATTACTACAAAAGACATCGTGGATTTGTGGCTAAGGGCGATCAAATCCGTCTGTATACTTCCGTGGTTCTCAAACAGGTACAGAAATCGCACTCAAAAACAACTGCCAGCCAAGAAGTCAATCATGCATCCCCGGGGAGAAAAGAAAAGAAAAAGAAAAAACCAAAGAAGCCTGACAAAGTTTCAGCATTAACCTCAGCGAGAGTCTCCCAAACACAGAGGGACCTTCGGTGCTATAGATGCCCGTACAGCACTCAGTATGTGTATCTTTTGAAGAGGCACATATGGAAAATTCACAGAGCAAAACGCTCGGTCACAGATATATTAAGAGTCTGTTTTAAACAAGGAGCCTTACATGCAGGGTATCACTGTGACTTGTGCATTTTCTCTCATAAAAGAGCAGCACCAGTCTATAAACACTACCAGGAACACCACCCAGGACGTAGACCAAGCCTCGAATATATAACTGCACGGTTATATGTCGGTCCCAAAACATCCTCTCCTAAAAGGAAGAAACCTCAAAGAAAGGACGCTGATGGGGATGGCAGCTCAGGACAAAATGAAACCAAGACGTATTCGTGCAGAGCATGTTCATTTAAAGGTAGCTCAATGTCAAGTATCATACAGCACTACCACGCTGTTCATCCGTGGTCAGTGAAAGAAGACGGCTCAGTCCTGGACGTCATCAACAGCAAGAAGCCAAGTGCAAACAGGCAGGTGGAAGAACACAATGAAATGCCCGTGTCATTCGAGACCTACCAAGTGCCTCTTGAGTTTGACAACTCGCCTGGTTCATCTCACGAAGCAGCAATGGTACAGTGCCCTTACTGCCCTACCACGTTTCACACGCAGCACGGCCTCAGCACTCACTGTGGAATGAAACACAATGAAACTGCGGCAGAAAAGTTAGATGAAAAGCAAGAGCAGCAGGTGCAAATCCAAACCCGAGTGCATATTTTTAAGTGTCCACATTGTTCCTATGTGAATACCAATTATCAGGGAGTTCTCACTCACTGCCAGATGAGGCATTCCGGCCTCGCGTCCAGAGCAGACAGCGTTCACGAGGAAGAAGTTCACTCGCACGTCGGGGAGGGATGTTTGAAAAGAAAAGGTCCTGCTTTGAGATTTAGTGGGTACATGTGTAAGACCTGCCCACAAATCTATGGAACGCCGGAGAAGCTGAACAAGCACTGCGAGGAGAACCACAGTGAGACCGTGGCGGACCGAGTGCTGAACACGCTCAAACGAGCTCCTAAACCATCAGCTGTGAGGAAAATAAAACCTATGGCACACAGCAATCGGGGATCCGTATCAAAAGCTTCATTTTTAAGTAAGAAAATATATTCAGTGCTTAAGTGCCCACACTGTGCTTATAGTTGCAGCACAAAAATTGCACTTGATCGACACTTGGCCCTATGCCACAAGAACGCATCCGTTTTAAAAGTGACGGATTTTGAATACAAGTGTGTGCTGTGTTCCACTTCCTATTTAAGGAAAAAACATCTTGGAAGCCATTATGCTAAAAAACATGGAAAGGAAGCGTTCTTAAAACACTTTGTAGCAGTATACAAGCAGGCCCACGAGACGCCAGCGGCAAAATCTCCTGACCGCCCTTCAGCTCAGCAACCAGAAAACACGACGGCAGAGGAAAACAAAATATTAGTCTACAAGTGTCCAAGTTGTCCCTATTTGAATGCCAGCATCCATGGCATTCTAACTCACTGCCAAATGAAGCATCCAGCCGTCTTAGCCAGGGCAAATGAACTTCAAACGGATGAAATACTTGTAACCAACATGGTCGGGTGTACGAAGGGAAAAGGCTCCAATGAAAGAGGGTACGTGTGCAAAAAATGTCCACAAATTTATGCATCATTGAAGAAAATGAAAATCCACTGTCATCGGGACCACGATCAGGCCAAGGCAACGGCTTCAATGGAAACTGAAGAACAACCTGATAACGGCTCTCTTGGTGCTCTCTCAGTGTTGGAGGCTTTCGCTTTAAAAAACGAATCGCCAGTGAGCGCCGCAGAAACTGGCCAGAGTCCCCAGCTGGACGCTCCTGAGACGACATGTCAATCGACCACACCGCCCGTACAGAACAAGGAATCGCTGTACAGCTGCCACATGTGTGCCTATACAGGAGGGTGTCGAAAATACCTGTATTGTCACTACAAAAAGACTCACAAATTAGATGCGTTCACCACATACAAGCTACTAGAGAAGTATAACAAACGGAATCGCAAAAAGTTCCGCAACCTGCCTGAAGCCGAATCGGAGGAGAGCGCACCCATCAAATGTAAGATGTGTCCAAACTCAATGTTTGACTCATCTCAGCTGCTGATTGCGCACTATAGTACTTTTCATAGCTTGGATTGCATTTTGGACTTTATTGTGTTATCACACGGAACAAAGAGGACCACGGGTCTTTACAAATGTGCTCTCTGCAAGAAACAAATGAATGGAATTCGAAAGCTGTGTTATCATCTGGATCGCCACAGAGAGAGGGAGAAAGAGGAGGAATCGGCTGCGAAGTCATCTCTCGTCAGTACACCACCACCAGGGGCCAAACCCACTGAAGTACGTTGACTTTGCCCATAGGGTCATTTACACTCTGGATTCTGTGCATCATGTTTTAGCTACACCTGTAAGTTCACAATTTGTTGACTTTTGTGTTTCATTTTCAGGTCTGTAGGCTTGTTGAGCTGCCCATGTTAGAAACTGTGGAGGAGCTGGCTCAGTGGAATGTGAGACCAGTTGAGACCTTCACTTTGCCACCAAGTCCTCTGGTGTCACCTTCGAAACCCACTGATCTAGAGCAACCAGAGCTGGAATCCAACCGAGACAAACACGCTTGCAAGCTGTGCAGGCGGACGTTCATGTCGCTGAAAGGTTTGCGTTCGCATGAGCGCAGCCATGCAGCCGTGGCAGCCATCAAGAAACTGGACAATCTGCCAACCCCAGCATTAAAACACAAGTAAGAAGAAACGGTGGTGATTTGGAGTTTCGAAGAAAATAAAAATCAGCATTTAATAAAGTCAGCATTTAGCAGTGTCAAAAATGAGTCTACTGGTCTAATGTTGTTGTTTTTGCCATTTTCTCAACAGCATTAACAAATACGTCCTCTACAAATCTGGGACTGTGAGGCCTTTCCTGTGCAGTTTCTGTTCCTTTCGGACAACTGTCATGGGCCTGTGGAGGAGTCATTTTATGAAAAAACATCAACGTGAGTAACCTGTATGTAATGTACACATTCATGGGCATCTTAAATATGTTAAACATGTTAAATACGGGCTGTCGCAGGCATATTGTACTTTAATCTGTGCCTGTAACTAGTCCCACTCCGGATGTTTTTCTCTGTTGTTAAAAAGCCAGCGTAGAAGAAATAAAGGGCAAGGTTTTAATAATGGACTTGTATTGGGATATTTCAACTTTTTCTATCTTTCATCCCATGTACTGCTGTGCTGCTGCTGCTGCTGGATGCCCAGATGCCATTCGGGATCCTGCTGAGGCTGACCACCAAGATGAGGAGAGCGCTCAGGCGGCCGAACAGGAGCCCCTTAATTCATCAGAGGAATTGCCTGAACTTGACGAAGACGGCGAGATTACCGAAAGCAAGTCATCCCTATCATGCGTCACAAATCATGTGTTTAGCTCTGTTTAAAATACTATATATGAAATACTCACTGTTTTCATTAGCAGCTATACAGAGACTGTGATGTATTGCACTTTGACAGAATCGCTGTACTTGGAGCCCCCAGACGTGCAGCGGCAGTTGAACCACTATGGCTTGGTGGCTCAGGCCGGCGCTCCTTCTAAAGCAAGGCTGCACGAAACCAAGTTACTTCAGAACAGCCCGCTCAACTGTGAGGTCTGCAATTTCAACACTGGACACCTGTCCAGTATGCGGCGACACTACTTAAATCGCCATGGAAAGAAGATCCTCAGGTGTAAGGACTGCAGCTTTTTCACGGGTTTAAGGTAAGTTACAACCACCATGAGTATTTTGGAATGTGAGATATTTATTTCATTATCTCTTCTACTCATAATTACACTTTATTTGGCGCGTTGCCATTTACATAGAATACAGAACTTTTACGATAAAAATGTGTTTCGGCTGAGCATTTAAATTTGATTTGGATGTTCTTACCAATAAAGATGGAGAGCATACGAGGAGTGTATGAGGAAACCATTAGAAAAAGAGTGTACTTATCTTCTACACATTTTGGCCCCTGTATCATAAAAGACGGCATAAACTCTGATTGTCATTGTTCCATTTGTGTGTTTAAACGTCTAAAATGCTCTTCAGTGTGACCAAAGGTGGAAACCTCTACAGCTGCTTGCCAACAGTTCAATCTGGACTCAGTTCACCTTGTTTCACCTGCCTTTTTATTAGGAAAACCCTTGAAATGCACATGGAGACCTGTCACTCTACCTGCCAGTCAGAACCTACTCATCAGAAAGACCTCCGCTGCCCTTTCTGCCTCTACCAGACCAAGAACAAGAATAACATGATCGATCACATCGTCTTGCATCGCGGTAGGTTAGATGCTCGACGGGATTCCGCGTCACCGCCTGTTGATGCCCTTATCTGCTATTTACTGTCTTTTTTTTGTTTCTTTTGTTTTCCAGAGGAGCGTGTCGTGCCGATAGAGGTGCGTCGCCCGAAGCTGTCGCGTTACCTTCAAGGCGTCATCTTCCGCTGTCACAAATGCACTTTTTCGAGCGGCAGTGCTGAAAACCTGCGTCTGCACATGATGAGGCACGATGACGTCAAACCCTACAAGTGTCGGCTGTGCTACTTCGACTGCACTCGGCTGAGCGACTTGGAGGCACACCTGAGTGATAAGCATCAGGTGAGGACGTGTCTCTAAACCCCTCCTGTGTGTCGCTGGAATTCCTTTGTGTCTGAAGGAATAATAAATGATCCACATTGAATGTACTGGAATTTGAAAAAGTACAGGGAACCATAGATGTCTTTGTTTCAGATTTTCAGTAGGCCATCTTAAAAATGCATAATAGGAAAAGAAAAAAAATTCACTGAACCCTTAGGGTAAGAGGTTTACCCTTAGGAACCCACCTCCACTGACACCACAGCCCCTTTTCCACCAACGAGTTCCTGGAACTATGGAGCCACAGGAACTAAACTTTGCTTGAGGGAAAAGAAAACCAATGCCCTTTTATTTAACACATATCTACTTTATCAGCACTGTGTATGTGTAGTGTTCCTTTCCCATCTTCCAAATATGTTGTTTTATTATAAACGGAGTGCAGAACAAACACTACATCCAGTTTGTGAAACTACATGCAGCCTGGAAACGCCGGCCTGTGTCAATGAGCTAAGTTCAGCACTGCAATGTCCATCCTATTAGTCCGCGGTTTGTAGGAAAGCAAAACCTTCAGAGCTGTGAATTATGGCTAAGAATCATATTTAAGACCTTGGTTCCTCCGGTTGCAACACAGGTTCCTGGGCTACTGGAAGAGTTTCCAGTGGTAGAAAAGGGCTATTTGGATTCTTGTAAATCTGGAGTTTGATTTTTTGTTTTCTTCTTCTTTGGTGCAGGTTGAGAGGAACCATGAGCTTGTGGGTCAGGTCAGCCTTGATCAGCTAGAGGCGAGGGTTGGTGGCATGCCAGAGGAGGAAGAGGAACCTTTGTCTAACGTGGTCCACCGCCACGACGACGGGGAGGATATAAAAACGGAGGAGTTTGATATGGACTGTAACGAACATCCACATGAGACACAAGCCGAGAAGCCGGCAGACAATAACATCAAGGAGAACATTATACTACAGATCAAGGAAGCATATCAGAAGCAACAGCAGGATGGACATAATGGAAATGAAAAGGACCCTGATGGGAGCTCTGTTTTAGACCTTCAGTATAAGAATGTAAAACCAAACACTGCTGCCCAAGAGAAGCATGAGCAGGACTCACAGGATCAAGCAGGGCTTGTGTCCTTGCCACACACTGCAAGAGGACAGGGGATAGAGAATATAGCAGGACAAAATGTTAGGGAAGGGAACAATGCGGATATGCAATTCGAGGATTGCACTGGTCCAGAGAAAGAGAGACTGAGAAATGAGAAGCAAGCCCAACGCAAACTCGGAGATGGTGAGGACGGCAGCATGACGTCCACGCAACAAAAGAAGGAGGCAGCAGAGGGGAGCTCAACAACATGGGGGCAACACAAGCTACACATTAAGGCGCTTCAGCATAGAACATTGAACATTGATGCTAACGTAGAAGACGACATACTAAGTCGCATCCTACTGCTGGATGACGATGGCAGCATCAGTAAGATGCACAAGAAGCCAAATCAGGAAAGAACCGTTGAGACTGACGTCTCAAATGAGGTCCTGTTGCTGGATCAAAAGGGCAGCATCCCTTTGGCCCTCAGCCGAAAAGATCAAGTCACTACCGAGGCAGTCCCTGCAAAGAAAAACCCTATGCAGGCAAATAGCATCAGGGCTCAGGAGAGTTTTACAGTTGAAAGGCATTTGCTAACTCTGAAGCCCACCTTTGGACAACATAAGATAATCCATGAGAAGATCTTACATGTCTCATTTACAAAGTGCAAAAAGGAACAAGTGCACAATCCAAAAAGCTGTGAGGCGGTAACATACTCCTACAGGGACATGCCGGTACTTGAGAATGAATATCTCAAAGAAGAGATGCACCCTGCTGGTTACTGCGGGGAGGACGATCAGCACAAAGAAGGTGAGACGATCACTGAAGACGACGCGAACCGACGCACAGAGCAGGAACCTGAGGAGGGTGACGGGACGAAGGAAGCCGAGAATGTACACCCGCCCAAAGGTAAGATGCTGTTGATCACAGCGAAATAAAATAAATTATTCTGAACATAACTGACAGAACAAGAGATTCGATACACAGTGAAGGGCAACACACACCTCCGGTGCATGGAAACACCTGCGCCCGTTTCACATACAGATCAGAATAGAAACTAATCGGTGTGATGGAAACGTTGATTTTTCCTTTTTAAGAAGTGTGCAAATAGAAAGAAAAGAAAAGACAGTGAGTACACAGAGTAGTAGGCCTCGTCCACAGAATCCACAGAGGGAATTCACTGGGAGTCCACAGTCAGGAGTGCACAGTCGACCCTGTTTCAGCTGAAAGGACAGATCATACACCAGGATGCGCATGAAAAGTCAGACGCAGTCACATACTTATACCTTCGTAAACACGTAGGAGACAAAAGAAAAGATATCAAGTCAAGCCCAACCCACGTCTCATCTATGTAGCTGTGTGTTCTCACCCTGGCTGGCTGTTCTCCTAACATCCCAAACAAGCTGTCTCCTGCTTTCAACTAAACAAGATACTGTCCTTCACGACAGAGTAAATATGATCTCACAGGAACCCACACAACTAAATGTTGGTGGTATCACGAAATAGTAAGGATCTTTGACAAAACAAGGACAGTATGTGAGTGAACATGGTCAAAGGTTAATCTGGAAAGTGCCTTTAAAGTTTTAGACGGGTCATTGAAGTGATAGTTTTCCAAATGTGAGGATTTTCTACTTTTCTTGGTTTGATTTTGTTGTTGAAGATGTCATCTGGGCCTCCTGGATATTATTATGGGCATTATCACTATTTATGTTTTACATTTTATAGACTTACAACGGAAAAAAGTCCACAGAATAATTAGGTTTGGGAAATGGCATGTGACACCAGCCTACGTTCATTTGTCTTGTTCTTCAGGTGCACTCACAGTCACGGATGGAGGGGAGGAAGTCCTGTGCCCAGCAACTACAAAGGAGAAAGTGTTCACCTGCGAGCTTTGTGGGCGAAACCTCATGGACAGCTCTGAACTGGAGCGCCACATCTTGCGACATGGAATATAACATTTTTCTTTACGTTGTGGATGGTAGTTAGGACTCCCGCAGTTGATTTGTGAGTGGGAAACTAGATTTGGTTTTCATCAACTGTCCTCTACTCTATTACTGTACTGTGTATTTCTGAAAAGCCTGGTTACAAATGCATTTTTCATGATTTGTAGATTTTTAAACCTTTTTTTCTAATTAAATATTTTAAAATTTACAGTCATGGGTAGGATTTTAGTTTGTGGATTCAAGAAATAAAACTAAAGAACCAATATGGTGACCGTATAATGTGTAAAAAATTAAGACTTTTTTTAGATTTTTTTTGTTTAAAGATACTAATGGATATCCATGAATAACTATTTAGATTTTTTTTATTCCTGCAGTTTATAAAAATGGATATTTCAGTCATAAGTCAGATATTGTTATTGTAAAACATGCAAAAAATCTTTAAACTGTGAACTATTGTTACAGAACTGGACCAACCTCAATAATCACCGATAGTAAAAATACCTGTGCTGCCTTCAGGTGCGGTTGGGTATTTGGACATAAGTTGTGTACCTTGCCAGTGAGGAAGCGTAGTCCATTAATAACAAGATATATTTGTTTACTTTTTAACTTTTTTTTCGTGTAATGTAATTTACATTTGTTGTAAATAAACCGACAGTGTTTTTGCAACACTTATTCATTTCCTGTCGTCATTTTGATAGGGGACATGTAATCCACTTTATTTCTAACAGTAGACAACTGCAAATAAACAATTTCTCTTGTGACAAAGTTATCACTACTATAATTATATTACCACACAACTAATATTTTACTATACTTATATTACTACTTGAGAGTAAGGCATGTGAACGTGTAGCCGTTTGTGAGCTTAGCACTACAAGCGTTACCCTTAGCCCTGCCTCAGTGTTTCCTACACTAAAGTTAGGGGGGAGAAGGTCGTTTTTACCTATTCTCCAGAAGTGGGCTGTATTTTAAAATGTATTTTCATTATCTTACAGATGTCCAATGTCTGCCTGAAACGATGAAATGCATGACCAGGGCGAAACCAATTTCCAAATCGTTTTTTTTTTCTTCAAAGATTGCACCGGTCATTCTCCGGTTTGCTAAGTTAGCTAGCGCAGAAATCGTTGGATTTACACGCTGGTTTCGCACGGGCAAAACATTTAATCATTCTGGACAGATAGTCACAAAAATGCATAGGAAGATACAACCAGTCGCTTAAAAACGAGTGATGCGTGCTTTCTGGTTGAGCAATGGACGTTAGAGCCGAGGTTTCAGATGGGACCAACAAACCCTGAACGCGCGTAGAACACGGAACTACGAGCTTTCGAGAGTCACCTGAAGGCAGCATTTTCGTTTGGGTGCGTTGATTACGACACATTCCTGTCATCCGAGTGTAAGAGGACACCGCTTCCTGGTGTGGACTAATAACAATGAACTGATGAGAGAGAGAGAGAAGGTAGAACAGCGTGACTCGGGTAAGTCCTCGATGTGGTCTTTTGTGATTTATTTTGCGGAAATATTCTAGAAGCTGCAACAAGGTTTCTGTTTGCTTGGTTAAATACAGTAATTCTGTCCGAGAAGAGGTGATGCTGATAAATACTGGTCAGCCAGCCAACCACTGTGTCTGTTTTATACTCTGCGGAAGCAACTACTTGTAGGAAATGTGTTTTTATTAAACAGTTTTAGAACTAATTCCAGTTCCAGCATAACTGCATGTCAGTGCATTTACTGAGGATGTCATCCAGGCTGATTAACTCTGATCTGAGCACTTACACTTGTTACAGTTGTTTCTCCTTCCTTGAGTAACACCTTTTTTCTGTCTTTCCTGATCACTTGCTGTAAGGGGCTGTAAACTGACACGGTGGTTGATTGCAACTTAACTGGCTTCTACTCGTGTAATAATGTATTTATTTACATATGGCCCGTGCGTGTGCTTTCATCCATAGGAGTCACTTTGCCCTACCAATAACTTTCAAATCTTTAACATGGGTGGCCACGGTGGAAATAAACTACTCACCCTGTGAATGCTTGTACTGTAATCTACCCATTTATCTGCAGCTCACTAACTTACTGTTTGTATTAATACTTTAATTTACAGGCCCCGTGGTTTCCTATAATTTTCTATAAAGTAACTAAATCTAAGTAAATTCATAGGACGTTTCCTAGAAAGAACTATATGTGGTACTCATAGAGAAAACGGATACAGCGTTTTGTTTATATACACAAAATAGTCTACAATCCTGCATACAATTCAACATGTAAAGTTTCCAATAATTAATAATGGAATTCAAGGAAATGTACAAATCAATCAGAATCTGGTTTATTGCCAAGTAAGTATTCACATATGAGGAATTTGTTTTGGTGCGTGGGTGCCAACAAGAGCAATATATACAGGCTAAACTCTAATATCAGTCAGACTTGTGTCCTACAACTAGGCACAAATATCATATTTCTTTCCAGGAAACTTTCAAGGAACTTGAAGGAACTTTTCAAGGAACTTATAAGGAAATTATAGACCTTTTAAAATGAAACTGTTTGATGTAGTTGTGGTACTTCCCCTTAAGTTAACTTGTTCCTGGTCCTCGAGATTAGAAGTTGTAATTCTTTTCATATCAGTGCTGCTCTCCCAACATATACTGTATGTGTTTTTCTTACGAGCAGGAACAGAAGAGACACTGTATTCAGTTGGAGGAATGTCAGCCGTAAACAAATCTGCTGAGGATGGCGGCTCCTTCTCGTCAAAGGTCATCAACATTATGTTTATCATCCTGCTGCTGGACCTGCTGGGATTTACACTGATTCTACCTCTGCTGCCTTCCATTTTGGACCATTATGCACAAACAGGGGTTGGTTTTGTTTTTGCTCTAAATAACATCTACAGGCCACTTTCTATTACAGCAAAATAGTGACTTAAAATGCACTTTTGAAATGCGTTGGCTCATTATTATCAGAGCACATATGGACATTAAAGGGATTTGTAGAGCACATTTCAAATACCAGGTTATAAAATGTGTCACACAAGGCAACAGAATAAATGTGGTAACATTGGTAACATAAAAGAAAACAAATCTGGTAAAATCAAGTTTAAAAAAAGACAAGTAAAATCTGGGCATAAACTCTGATACTATTTTAGACATTTAAAAGTTGATTTAACCAGCCTTACTTCCTAATTTCAGATAAACATATTATTTATAATTATCACTTGTGTCATATTTTCATCAAATTGAATCCCAAGACTGGTTTGGAGTGTCAGACATTAAGCTCCATAGTCTTGGCAAGACATTCATACGTCACTTTCACCAGTGGGACCAATGTTTATAGTTTTTAACAGTAGAGACTGATTCTACTGAAGTTTTAAAAAAGTGTAAAAGAAAAAGTTTGAAGCGCAGAATTTGATGCACATTGTCTGTCACATCTGTTGAACAAAGAGGGCTTTGTGCAAAGAATCTGTTTCGTAAAAGCTCGCGAGTGATTCGATTTGCAGTCTTGGGGTGTGTCTGTGCGTGAGTCCACAGGTTCTACCTCTTTACTCGTGTTTGTATTGTCCTCATGTGATTTAATGTGTTTATTTCTTGTTGGACAGGATGCTGTATATCAGTCTCTGCAGAGCGTGGTGGACTGGTTCAGGGAGGCCGTGGGGATTCCTATGGAAAAGAAATACAACAGTGTCCTGTTTGGAGGTATATTGGATTGGTTTTGCATTCAACACAGCTTCTGCGGGGCTCCAGTTTTCCTGACACTATGATCAATTCAACATAGAAAATAAATATTGCATATATTGCAAAGAAGCTGCATTCATTCGCATGCTTTTCAATTTGCCTTTCAGGTCTGATCGGGTCGCTGTTTTCTCTGCTGCAGTTCCTGTCGTCGCCTATAACCGGGGCTATGTCAGACCAGCATGGCAGGAGACCCTTGCTTATTCTTACCACTGTGAGTAAAATGCCATTATACCACTTTTTTATAGACTTTACAATATAAACCTCAGTATTTTTTCAAATTGGAAACCATTTAGAAAAAAAGGAAAAGCGTAATAATATCGTTATTGCCAGTAAAATATAAAGTCACTCACTTGGCACAGTTTGTTCTCCACTTGTGTAAAAAAAACATCAGTGCCGATTGATTCGGGTCTAATTGGGTGCCTTATGTTCCAGTTAGGGCTGATGTCCTCCTATGTGGTCTGGGCCGTTTCCCGGAGCTTCAGCATGTTCCTTTTGTTTCGAGTAATTGGGGGCATTTGTAAAGGCAACGTCAGCCTCTGCACCGCCATTGTGGCCGACTTGCCTTGTCCGAAAGCACGGAACCGAGGAATGGTAGGCACAGGCTTTCTTTGGCCATGACGGGAAATCTGTTGTTAAAATGTGACATTTAAAAGCACCATACTGTGATTGGATGCATGCTCCATCTTTCACTAGAATTTCATGTGTGAAAACGTGCGAAAGCATTACTTTAAGATCACAGTGATATTCATTAGAATCTATTATCAGTGCTCTGACGCTCACATTTCTTTGTTGTATATAATGTTGCAGAATAATGTAAAGAAAATGATCAAAATTGAATGTTATCAGGCTATGATCGGCATCGCCTTCTCCTTGGGCTTCACCATGGGACCTCTGATGGGTGCCTACTTTGCCATGAGCTCCAGAACGGGAGAAGTCTTCTACCAAACTCCAGCTCTGCTAGCCTTGGCCTTCAGTGTCGCTGATCTGCTCTTCATCTGGGTCATGCTGCCGGAGACGCTCACAAAGGATGTCAAGGTTGGCTGTGAAAACGTTCACACTGCCACATGACAAACTGAATCACATGCGGTTTTACTCAGGTTTTCGTGCAGTGGGCAGTTGACAGATGCAGATTATTGTTCTGGTTTCGTCCTAGGTTTCGTCTTCTGGTTTCGGGGACTCCAGGGACCTTCTGAGCCCGTTATCTTTGTTCCATTTTTCAGCTGTGACCAGGGCAAAAGATCCACCATCAAAAGAAAGTGAGTACCGCCCCTTCCTCTTTGAGGCCGAAGCTAACACCCATTTATGAAGCGTGAATGGATGTTGGGGACACTGATGCAAGGTGGAAACGTCTTCACAGGAATGCAGAAGCTTCGAGTGCTGGGCCTGGTTTATTTCTGCTACCTCTTCCTGTTCTCTGGTCTGGAGTTCACGCTGAGCTTTCTGACTCACCAACGCTTCCACTTTACAAGGTGTGAACTCAAAGATAAAGCAGTAATCAGTTATAGTAAACACACCTGAACAGCAACCATGATCTTTTTTTTTTCTCTCTCACTAGTATGCAGCAGGGAAAGATGTTCTTCTTCATTGGTGTCATCATGGCTTTGATCCAGGGGGGTTATGCTCGCAGAATCAAACCTGGGCACCATATCAAGGCTGTTCGTATGGTAGGAGTGACTTCTGTTTTACATGACAAATGGCCGCACAATAAAATACTCTTTATTTTGCTAAAAAAACATTTGCACACTTCTTTAATGAACTGTTTCTTTTTTTTAGGCAATCATAGCGTTAATCCCTGCATTTATTCTCATCGGGCTCTCGTGGAATATGACGATGCTTTACGCCGGCTTGGCATTATACTCATTTGGTGAGCTAATTGAGCTAATTGAGCCCTACATAAGTGATTTTAGTAATATAATTCTCTTTGCCTAAAGGGGGCTTTGCAATCTGTACAGGATACAACACCGTCAAATAATGTAATGATGTATCTCAGGACTCTTCCTGGTTAAATAAAGTTTAAATAAAAATAAAAAAGAACACACAACCAATCACATACGTGGATAATATCCACAGACATGGTTTGAAAATGTACTTAAAACATGAACTATATTTATTTACATCTAAAAGATTTATTTATGTGTGTGTGTTAAATGCAGTATACTATGTGTTTACATTTTATGGCACTCCTTTTGTAACAGCGGCTGCAATAGTAGTTCCATGCCTGTCGACGCTTGTTTCTGACCACGGTGAGCCCCTTATTCATTCCCATTTATAGAACCTCACAAACCATTTTGATGATGCTCTAATGTGCACGCCGTTGCCGATTACCTACTGTGAACACTCCTCCAGGCTCGGCCAATCAGAAGGGCACAGTGATGGGGATTCTGCGTAGCTTGGGTTCTCTGGCCAGAGCACTGGGACCAGTGGTGTCATCCTCCGGTGAGGAAGATAGACGACAGTGAAGGCACCATATGCTGCTAAAACCTTTTAATGCAGCTTTAGGCAGCACACACGAGCCACTACCTTTTTTTAAGGATACTATTTGAATGCCTTTTTGTAATTTGTAATTTTGCTTGGTAAAAATGACTCTTTGCAAATGGAGTACTCATTGATACCGTTGTGTTTTCTTCACAGTTTACTGGATAGCTGGATCTCAAACCTGTTTTCTCCTAACGTCAGCCTCTTTCATTATCCCTCTGGCTCTCCTGAGAACAGCCCAGAGGCAAAAGGAGGAGTAAGGGACACAGAGACTTGAAAGAGACACTTTGGTGTTTTATAGTTTCAATTAATGTTATTATGTTTACATGTGCCGGGAGAACAAAGACTTACTTATTGCTTTGACACAAATAAAAATAATAAGCTGTATACTTTCTGCGCTGTTTGCCAAGGATCATCACATGAAACTAAATAACGCAAGAAGACGAAGCACATGCCAAAACAGAGCGACGCTGTTGTGCAAATGAGACATGAGTGAATGTGATGCCTTTTAATGTGCACATGTAGATCTGTGCATATTGTGAAGTGCATAGGTTACAGTTATGCTTGTGGAAAATAGATATCATTTTTATACCGCAGTTTTTTATCAATCACTCAGATTTTGTATCTTACAAAGTAGCTTTTTATTTTAGGTCTCTTTAAAAATGTGGATATTCTATTTTATTGTAATTAAAAAAGAACAAACGACCAACTCTACACTTGTTTGGATATGAATTCTTATTTAACATAAAGAATGTACAGAAAGGGTTTTTATTAAATTTGTTGCTGGTTGGTGGAACCTAACTAAGTACATTTATTCACACAAGTACTATGATTTATTATTTTCATTTTATGCTACTTAATACTTTCACTCCTCTATATACATTTTCCAACATGTGTCTCACTATTAAAGAGTACCAAGAGCATACAAATGAGTACCAATTAGCTCCACCTCAACTCAAATAATAATAAAAATCTAAATATATTGATATGCAATATACTCTAAAAACATAAATTATACTTTGAGATTTAATTTTTCTTACTTTGAGTTAAAATTTGAATGCAGGATTTTTAGGATGGATTTATTGATAAATATCCACAAAGGATGCACGAAATAATCTAAAGCACAGGATTAAAGGTGTTACAACCACTCTACAAGACAGGGCCACCACATTAAGAAATCATGCAAATAATAGTGCTTATTCGATATTGTACTTAATGGTGCAAATTTAAAATGAATCCTATTCCTATTTTTTAGGCTCTGCTATCCCACGACAGTTACCAATTTACTATTTTATATGTACCTCCACCATCTGTAAAGTAGTTCAATTGTGACATATCGGCGTAACATTGCTGAAAATGAACTGAAAAGCATTTCTATTTAGTTAGTGATGTTTGTAGAGTGTGTGTTACTCTGTGAACCAGAAGATGTCGCTGTCAGCTCACCTCACTGCGCACACAGTGAACATCAGCTGTTTCAATCAGCGTTGAGCTAGCTGCTAACTTACTGCTATGCTATCAAACAGGTTGCTTAGCCTGGACAGCCAACACACTGCTGCGGCAGATAAATGCAGCAGCATGTAACAGAGAGTTTGACAACACGTGGAAGATCGGATGAACATGCGGACACGTGACTGCAAATAGGAAAACCTGAAGATGGACAAGGTAGTTAACGAAAAATAACGTTAGGGTTGTTTTTTGTTAAGCTAGCTAGTAAGCTAGCCAGCAACGCTAACGTACGCTGAAGCATGCAGCTGAAACTAAGCTAACTTTTAGCAAACTTTAGCTGATTGATACGTGTAGATAATACTTATAATTTAACAGCTGCTTTGACCACGCCGCCGTCTGTTGGTTGTGACGTTGCGTAAAACATGAATTTACCCAAAAGTTATCACTATATAACGTTAGCTAGATGTTGTTAATTTGGAGCTAACAAATAATTTCACCGCTAACTGTACGAGAATCAAATGTTGGGCTGAACACATTTCGCCGGAGGGAAGCGTGAGTCCAAAACGTGGATAAAGTGATCAGATAGTGTTGAACTAACTGTGGTAATGCATGGCTTCACTTGAATTGCAGCCAGTAACGTGGTTGTCAAAGGTCGTATTCCAGTAGACTGTCGGTGACAGACAACCCTTTCTTTCCCCAGGAGAGCAAACTGCCATCTGCTGTCCAGTCTTCTGAGCATAAACAGAGGAGACCGAGGAAGGAGCCTGAGTCTCACACAGCCTCATCGCCACCTCTGATGTTACCAAACCCTCATGTGTCAGATCAGAGTTTAAGAGGGTAGGAGGATAATCGCATACCTAGATATTTATCTTGATCAAAGTAATCAATTACTTGACCTACTGGCCTTAAGCGTCAATATCAGGAGGCTTATTTGTGTCAATGTCTCTTAAGGAACCGGTCAGGTCTGAGCCCAAAGCAGAATCCATCAAATCCAAATGAGTTGCCTGCGGGAAAAGTAGGAGATGTGTCAAGGAGTCACGGCTACAGCAGCAGCCGTCGTGTCAGAGACACTAGTGATGATTCCCTGCGGAGAGACAGGTTCAACCAGGTTGGTTTCGTTTTGAGTGCCTTTTAAAAACCGATAACACAAACTTTCTTCACAACATTAATTTCAGTGATTTAGTTTTTTCTTCATCCGTCTCCACAGGCATCAAAAGGTTACAAAGACTCTCCTGCTCAAGGCAGAGTTATGGGCAAGAGTTTGCTGGATGCACAAAAAAAAGGTAGATATCTCACAAATCTCATAACTTTTTCTTGAGTGATCCACGGCACCTCAGCTTGTGGAGCCAATCACGAGCTGACCCCTAATGTCCTTCCCTTTTTATAATATTTTTTAATCAGCTTTTGCTTGTAATTGGACTCCAGGTTTCAGAGGTGCCAGACCTGCCCCGAACTCTACAGAGAAGTCCAAACCGGCACAGACGGACTTGGTCCCGTTTGAAGTGAAGATAGATGATTTCCCAGAGCTGGCCGGTGTTCCGCTGGGCAAAGCAGGCCCTCCTCTGGTTCAGAGAGAGTGCTGGGGTCCAACTCCTCCGTCCGCGAGCCCTCTAACGCGAACATCAGCATCTTCCTGGAGGGTGAGCTCGCTGAAATATGAGATGTGAGGGTGTGCAGTTTGCCGGGAATTTTTCACTAACGTGGATTTATACTCGTGAATTTGGTGCTAGTGTAATGTTTCTGTTGAGTAGTCTGGCAGGAGAGGATCCCCAACACGGCCTGACCCCCAACAACTTGCCACTAATGCTAAGACGGACTCCTCTGCTGCTTCACCAGGTAGGTGAGAGTCCCTGTAGTCGACCTTTCAGTCACCGTAAGGCAGCGTCAATAATATTTCTGATATCGATCGTCTGATTCCTTCAGGTCAGCCAGCGGTGACTTCCTGGGCTAATGTTGCCTCTCAGCCTCCAAAGAAACTTGTCCCTAAAGAGACAATCAGCAGCAACCACATGCAGGTTAGATGACAGGTTTTATTTTAAACTCTGAGCACAACAGAAAGATGTTTACAGGGCACCGGCAGCTTTTGGAAAGTCTTAAAAGAAAAATTAAAGGCCTTAGCAGGTATGGGAAAAGTTTAGCATTTTATTTACAGAGGTGTTGAATATTTTTTCTTGCCTGCCATCAGCAGTTATAACTTTTTTTTAGGTTGATTCGGGAGATTGTTCGTTAGACTGTCAGTTTCATGCTGTTTCATTTAGCACCATTACATATTTAGCATCACTGCTGCTACTGCTAGCTACACTAGCTAGGAACGTCGTCCAACTCTTTATGGCCAAGTGTCAATTTTTAGCAGAAACCTAAATGAATGACTTATTTTTTTCTTATGTTGAATACATTTTTCTGTCCGTTTGTCTTGTGTTTCGTCAGGCGGAGGAAATGGTTGCACAGCAGGACGAGGGAACCCCAGGGAAGAAGAAGCGGAAGAAAAAGAAGAAGGCGAAAGGCGCCGGCGAAGATGCAGAAGATGATTCAGAAAGCACATTTTCTGCAATTTATCAGGAGCCTCCTAAAATTGAGGTTAATAGAAATTCTTAGTATTCTTCATTCTTAATCGAAATGATTAAGGTTTTTGAGAAGTACTGAATGGAAGAGGGTTTCTGTTGTTTTTTTGTCTTGTCAGGATGAAGAGGAGTTCCCAGGCTTGACTCTGGCTTTGACTAAGATTGATAGATTGCTAACAAGCAGCAATGCAGCAAAACTATGCAATGACGTAAATAAAGCATCAGTTATTTATCCTCCTGGATGTTTTCAAATGATAATTATAATACTCATTTATTAATTTCAGTATGTCATTTGCAAAACCTATGTTGTTTCTTTTATTTTCAGGAAAACCAAAGAGAAGGGGCACAGCATCAGTTTACTGAGCAAACCAAGGAAAAATCACCTGCAGCAAAAAGTCTGCACATGGAGACAGTAAAAAAAGGACAGGTTTGTGGTTTTCTCTTACGTTTGAATATAGTATCCTGGAGAAAACAGAACAGATTGAGCCTGGTTTTGTAACTCTATTCTTCTGATTTCTAGAAAGCTGAAAAGGTGTCTGGGAAGAAGAGCAAAGTTCCTGTCCAGCTGGACATCGGGAACATGTTGGTCGCCCTGGAGAAGAAGCAGCAATCTCAAAAAGCCAAGCAGGACTCAAAGCCAGTCATTCTCACGGGTGGGTTACTGTCAGCACCTTCCACGATGGGTTCCTCGGTTTCCTCTCCTTCTTTGATACAGATGATAAAAAAGTATATTTTGGTCGATGACACTTGCTTAAACAAATAGCTTTGTTGAAACTGTGCTTACTGATTCAGATCTGTTGGTGCAGGGTGTTCAAACTTAAACCAAGTCTTTTTTTTAAATGATTTCTTTGTAGTTGGTGGAGGACTACCTGTTGTCCAGAAGCAACCATTACTCCAGAAGAAGCCGCCCTGGCAGCAGGATAAAATCGCACACAATCCTCTGGACTCCACCAGCCCTTTGGTGAAGAAAGGCAAGCAGAGAGAGGTGCCCAAAGCCAAGAAGCCCACTCCTCTCAAGAAGGCAAATCCATTCACTTGCTCTGAGACAAAATACGGACGCGCCACATTTAGCAAGAACGTATTTCAGCGGTTCAGCCTCGTTAGTTAATTTCTGTCTGATCCTCCAGGTTATTTTGAAAGAAAGGGAGGAGAGGAAACAGAGGCGTTTGCTGGAGGAGAGAGGGCTGCTGGCTGAAAATGAGCTCCAACCTACTAATGATGCTGGAGAAGAAGAGCAGTGTGACACAGATGCCGCAGGTCAGAGTAAGCATGAAACAACGAAACAATAGAAAACATTTAAGTGCAAGTAATCACAGCTGTAAACAGGTCAAGGAAATATTTAATTGTAGTTAATATTTGCTCTGTGTTTTGTGCTTCTGACACCTCCAGATAAAGCTGGGAGTCCTACAGAGGAACTTGAGGATCAGTCAGAGTTCAGTGGCACAAACCAGACGGTGAAAGAGGGCGATGAAGAGGCTGACAAAGAGGAGGCCGTAGAGCAGCAAACCCCCTCACCTGTGCCCTGCCCAGCCAGTCGACCCAAAATCCACAGCAGAAAGTTCAGAGAGTAAGACTGCATCACAAGCCGTAATCTTTGTTTTATTGTCTGCACGTGTGGGTGAGAAATAAGAACGTTTAATCTCGCAGAACTGAATGTAAATTTTTTGTTCATTTGAAATGTACATCGTTATCGCCAGCTATTGCAGCCAGATGCTGAGCAAAGACGTGGACGAGTGTGTGACCACTCTGCTGAAGGAGCTGGTTCGTTTCCAGGACCGCCTGTACCAGAAGGACCCCATGAAGGCCCGCATGAAGAGACGGATTGTGATGGGGCTCAGAGAGGTCCTGAAGCACCTCAAACTCAGGAAGGTCAAATGTGTCGTCATCTCGCCCAACTGTGAACGCATCCAGTCCAAAGGTACTGCGTCCTTCAGTAGTAGCATCACCGTGTGGGACAATAGGACGCTTTCAGGAACTGCAAACTAGCATTTTCTCTATAAAAGCAAAATCCATATTTCATTAACAGTCTTATCCTTGGTTTGAGGATACATTGTGAGATTATTTAATATAGTCAAGCTTAATTTGGGCAAACTTTTTTTAAATCAAGTGTTTTTTGTTTTTTTCTTGGTTCATAATTTTATACAGTTCATAATTCAAATGATCAACTTGTCATACAGAGGAAATGGAAAGAAAAGAAAAAGATTAAAGTATCCCATTAAATGTGTACATAGTCGGACAATGACTTGTTTTTGACCTTACATCATACCCATTTACAACTTCAAATCTGGGAGCAGCAGCTAAAAACACAGAAAAATGTCGCCTTTCCCAGGAGGCCTGGATGAGGCTCTCTACACCATCATCGACACTTGTCGTGAACAGGGCGTGCCGTTCGTGTTCGCCCTCTCCAGGAAGGCTTTGGGTCGCTGCGTCAACAAGGCCGTGCCTGTCAGCCTGGTGGGCATCTTCAACTACGATGGTGCACAGGTCAGGTTTGAGCTTTGACGTTATCACAACGAGCATATGGATTTAATGGTTTTTGACCACTGGAGATATTTCAAACAAGTTGAAAACGTTACCTTTCTTACCCACAGGACGTCTATCATAAGATGATCGAGTTGTCGGCTGAGGCCAGGAGAGCCTATGAGGAGATGGTGTCGAGCGTGGAGCAGACGGGTCAGGCAGAGGCGGAGGACGCTGAGGAAGAGCTGCAGATCAGCAGCCTGGCTGAGGAGGCTGAGCCCGGTCCCAACACCACACAGCCAGAGGAACCAGAATACAGTAAGTCACTGTCCTGACCCAATACTTGTGAAACCTGCTCTTTTCAAACCAAATGAAAGCTGTAATTTCATTATTTAACCAGTTAAATCCACTTTAGGGAAAATGTAGTTAGAGGATACAATAACAGATTTCAGCATTAAAACTCAAATCAAATTCAAATATCTTTTTTTATATTTCTTCTTCTAGTAAAGATTTGGAAGAAAATGTTGGAGAAGGATTACAACCACAAATTTCTGAACTTTGAGGAGCAGCTGAGCTCCATGCGCTTGGACAGTGAATGCACTGAAAACACTGACAAAGACGAGAAGAGTTGACAGTGGCAAAGTCTTCAGTGCCTAAAAAAAACCAAACCCAGCCGTGCTCCATCACCAGCTTAGAAGAAACTACGATGAACATACTCCGACATGCAGAAAGAGAGCAATACAAGCTGCAAGGGCTTGGGGGATTTTGTCAGGAAATTAATCATTTTGCAATGAATTAGGAATTGTTTTTATCTTTTTTTGAAAAGTCATATTTTTGTGTTTGAGTTTAAGATAATTGAGCAAAAGTGTGTGAGAGAAACTGGAGAGGTTAACCACTGACTTACTGGGACCAAACCAGTCACTTGAAGAGAATCCCACCATATGAATTTTCAACTATGTTGTCTTTAAACATGCCTAGAGAATGTGCAGGGGTTTATGTGCTGAATGTGTGTAGAATATCGACCAATTAGACAGCACTTAATTATGGTGCATTTAGTTTTTTTTCCTTATTTTTATTTGACAGGGACATTAGAGAGATTACAGGAAAAGAAAGGAGAGAGGATAAAGGACGTGCAACACAGGTTGTAGCCGAACTTGAACTGTGAGCATTCCAATCACATGTTCGGTGTCTTAAACGCGCTTAAATGAGGGTCAATAAGATTTTAAGCTTGTCAAATGGTAGTTATACTATCGCCATTTGTATAAATGTGGTGAGAAACTCAGCAGTCAAAGTTCCCACACTGCATGAGACTGAAGTAACAGGCACATAAACACCCTGTAAAGCAAGGCCAACGTGTGCTGCTTTATGCTGTTAGTATCCAAGAAAACAACACACAAAATCAATTGATACTAACAAAAAATTATACATTACTTTTTCCATCAGAAATCAGTCAAACTGACTAACTCTTTCGTTTCCTTTGTGCATTCCATTGCGAGAGAATAACACATTTTGTTCTACAACTGCAAGTCTTTTCTGCACACTTCACAAACTCTTTCACAGATTTTCAAAAGGCTATACACAACCTGAGACTTCTGACATCATTTCATAAGCTCAAAACCCTGTTGACCCTTATTTGAACCAATAGTCTTAAACCTCTAGGCGTGACACACCTAGTTTCAATTCAAAGTTTAAAATTAAGCTATGCTGCTGCTTCGCAAAAGAAAATGAAATGGCATGACAAGTCAGACCTTTATTTATCCTGATTGCACTACATAGTAGAGCCTGTGTTTTTTGTTTCGTCTGGGACTGCCAAAGTACTGCACATTGTATGTAGTACTACCTGTGATTAGGTGTAAATGGTAGCATTTCATTTGAGGAAAAATGGCAAAATAATGTTGAGAAACATTAATCTACTGTTAACTTGACTTGGTCAAAGTTGTTTTGTGAATTTTCTGTTGACCTACATAGAAAAAGATACTTTAAATAACATTAATGATCAAACAGGAACACTTATAGTAATTCAATAGTGCTAGGTGACAGAAACATTAAAGGAAGCAATAAGAAGAAGACTTCATTTTGAAGTAGAACATGTTGCATTTTGGAAAATAAATCCACATTTTAGGTTAAGTGCCGAAACAGGATTTTAGTGAATCCTGGCTGCTTTTAGTGAGTTCCAGGGCCCAGAAACTTGGACACTAAAATGGAACGCAGCTATAATTAACGCTATGTCAAGTCAAAATGTCTGCTAAAGTTTTGTATGAATATTAAAGATGGTCTTTTGAGACATTTTGGAAATATGCCCATTCGCTTCCTGGTGGAGAGTTAATAGAGAATATGACACCACTGTCTGTTAAATATGAGGCTACAACGAGCTGCTGGTAAGCTTACGTTGGCATAAAGACAGGAAACAAGGGTAAACAGCCTCGGTCTAGCCTGCCTCTTTCCAAAACCGGTCTAGCAGTATCGCTAAAGCTAACACATATCTCATTTGTTTAATCCATGCAAAAACCAAAGTGTAAAAATGACTTATGTGCCAACTATTTATTGTCTCTGAGCCATTCAACAGAGACTTCAGGAAGCTGCCATTAATAGTCTGGCCCATTACTTCCCATAAAATTACAAATTGGGACTTTTACTCTCTGAACTTTGGTATCAGTTAAACAAATAAGGAAATAAAAGGTGTTAAAAAGCATTGTTTACGGTCTTTGTGCTAACCTAAGCTCAACAGCTACTGGCTGTAGCCTTACATTTACTATTCAAAAATATGATAGGTATCCAGTTTCTCATCTAAATCTCCACCAGAAAGTGCAGAAGGGTATTTCCCAAAATGTCAAACTAATCCTTTAAATGCTCTATAAAGTGGTTCAGTAAATTATGTGGTAGTTAAGAGACCAAACTGTGAAACAATAGGAAATTAGAACTGCATGATGCAAGGCCTAATGTTGTAAAGATATATTTTTTGGATCCGCTTTTATAAATCCTTGAATATAAACACAATATAAGATGCTGTATAGACAAATGTCTTAGGAGAATGGAGATACAAACAACACAACTTTTTTTAATATAAAAATCAGATGTTTCAGTTGTCAAATGTTAAATCGAAAATTTAAATCAGAGGTGCTTTGAGTTTATTCATTTTCTTCAAGCAAAATATCAATGTATTTGTATAAAGAGGACAGCAGTGTTTACTTTGAGTGTGGATCGAGTACGCTTCCCTGAGGCATCCCAATATCACAAACAGAGCGGGAGAGTCTTCAGAATTAAAATCTATCTAAAATCTAACCGCCTGGCATCCGTTTAGATAAACATAAGAAAAAATGGATATTGGATTTGTCATTAGATATTACAGTAAATCATTTTTATCTAAATCTTGAAAAATATGTAAGTTATATCTGAAACATTCAATTTACACAAACATTTTGTTTAATTAGATTAAAGAAAATAAGAAATATCCTCATGAGAACTTTTAAAACCATAGTTCATAAATCAACCAATGACCAAAAACTGCATGTTCAATCTTATTTTAAGGCAGCAAATAATTCTTTAACTCTACTATGCAAAGTGCTATTCAAGACCAGACTCGCTGCTTAAAAGTTAAAACAATGAACAAACATTTTTAAATCCCCTGTGTGGTATCTTTGTTTCTATAAATTAAACGGCGTCAAGTTTGAAGGGACAAGGGACATCTCTGAATGACCAACTGCTACAGGGCCCAGATATTACTAGTCCATTGATTGGAGTCATGACTAGATTCACAAAGGAGCCTATTGCAATCATTACAGACATTGAAGCTGTTTCATCAGGTAAAGGTGCCACCTGAAGACTCGGACCTCCTGAGATTTCTCTGGTGGCCCAATGGAGTATACAGCCAGGACCTGGTGTACAAAATTATTTTGTTTGGATCAACTTTATCACCAAGTTGTGCTAACTTTGCCCTCAGGAAATGTGCAGAAGACAACAAAGAGGATTTGCTTTAATGGAGGCTTCCTACTCACAAAATGGATTAGCAACAGTCGTCATGTGCTGGCTGCAATACCCGAAGAGCAGAGAGCCAGAGGTGAAGGACTTGGACCATGAACAACTTCCTGTGGAAAGAGTATTGGGTGTACAGTGGTGTGTCCAATCTGATAGTTTCAAGTTCAAGATAACATTTCAAGATCGTAGTCCTACCAGAAAGGGGATCCTCTTCACCGTCAGTTTGATTTATGATCCCATGGGAATCCTGGCTCTTGTGGATCTCACAAGATCTATGTAGAAAGGAGCTTGGTTGGGATGACACTACCAGCACCAATTGCTCAGCAGTGGAGGAGTTGGATGCATGAGCTCTGTAAGCTTAAAAACTTCAAAGTAAATTGATGTTTGAAGAAGTGACCTCTGCTCAGCTACAACACTTTCCAGATGCAAGTGAGGACAGCTATGGAACAGTGACTTACCTGCAGTTACTCAACAGCCATCATCAGGTGCACTGGGCCTTCTTAATGGGAAAGTCCAGAGTTACCCCTTGAAGCCAATTACAATACATTGTATGGAGCTTACGGCGGCCACAGTTGCAGGTCAAATGGACATGATGTGGAGCAAGGTGCTGCAAAGGCAACTTCACAACTCAATCTTTTGGACTGATAGCACTTGCGTACTGAAGTATATATCAACAATGAGACCTCAAGGTCTCAAGACCATCTAGGTGGAGGTATGTGAACACTTCCAGTAATCCAGCGGATTTGGCCTCTAGGGAGTTGAAAGTGGAATCATTCCTGAAAAATGTGACATGGGTGTCCAAGCCTCAGTTTCTCATCCAGCCCAAGGAGGAGTCGCTAGATGGTTCAGGAGAAATCTCACCAAAGGACCCTGAAGTCAAGAGGATCGTCACAGTGAATACTATTCCGACCGATGTTGAGGGTGTTGATGCAGTTGCACACTTGATCAACCATTTCTCATCTTGGATTCACTTGAGAAGGATAGTATGTTGGATCCCTAGGGTTAAGTGTTAGCTAGAAGAAGAACCAAAAAGGCTTTGCACTTGCTCAATCTGGCATCAATGAAGCCCAACAAAAGCAATCTGTAGAAAAGGAGATTCAGAGTATCAAAGTTCAGGCTAGTGGTGGTTGCCTGTCAACTTGGCAGCTGAATTCTCTAGCCTGGAGAAAGGAGAAGCTGTTAAGAGTGACCATATTTACAAGATTCAAAACATCCTGTCATACTGCCAAAAGATTTTCACATTTCTGACATTCTTCGACACATAAATTCTAAGGTGTGACATTGTTGTCGTAACCACGTTATCTACACTGCAACAAAGATATTGGATTCCAGGTGCAAGTGTGGCTTTAATGAAAATCCTGTCTGCGGTTGCATGCTGCTCCAGGGCGCCAGCAGGTGGCGGACTTAGCTCAGGATTGTTTCCCCAGACACACATGTTGGAGTGGACTATTTTGGACCTTTTGAAGTAAGAAGTGTGGTGAAGAGATAAACAGTTCTCTTCCTGCTTATCTATAAGGGCTGTCCACATTGAAGTCACGTTGTCATTGGATACTGATTCCTTCATCAATGCTCTTCGACGCCTAAACATAGAACTGCGCTCGGATAATGGCACCAATTTTGTGGGAGCTGAGCGTGAGTTGAAAGAAGTCATTAAAAACTGGAATCAAAAAGTATATATCCTTTGTAACATGTGTGACAACGTGTGAGCAGCTTTGCTTGTGGCTTACATAATGTCAACTCAAAGTGTAATTACTCTACATGAAGCACAGTTTTCTTTTATACATATCCCAGATAAACCAGAATATCCCGAATTTACCTGTGGCAAAAACAACAGACTGCAAAACCATTATGTAATCATTTCATCATTAACCACTCCTTAAAGGATACGCCTAGTGACATTTTTTTTAATCTCAACAAATCCCATGAAAGTCAAACAGATTACTTGATTTTACTAAAACATATTCTGTGTAGCCTAAGCCTGATATTGTTCATTCCTTTGTGCCATAGATCTGCATTGTGTTTTGAGGAAAATGTTGTTACAGTTGATGTTTGGGAGGTCGCCTGTTAGCAAGCTAACATTTGCTAATTAGTGCTAAATACAATGTACAGCTGTGAATGATGAAAACGTCTTTAGTTTTGCAGGTATTTACAGTATTAGACAAAGTATAATTATAGGGCAAGATGGAAAGTCAGGATCATCAAAGTTATTCAGTTTATTTTTTAGGGACCTTGAGTATATGTAGCAAATTTCACAACAATTCATTCAGTAAATGTCAAGATATTTCACTCAAAACCAAAAATGTCAACCTCATAGTGGTGCTAAAGAAGAAAGTAATGGGATCAACAATGTCATGGCAATCCATCCCATACTTGCTGAGACGTTTCACATGGAAACAGAAATGTCAATCTGCTGGTGGCGCAAAGATTTGTGCCAATCCATCAGGCAGATGTTGAGCCTTTTTACTTAGTGAGTGGAAACTTTGATCTAATTGTAGCGCTAGAGGGAAAGGCAGAGGATCACCAAGCTCATTCAAATGTATCCTCTTGAGACCCCGAATTTCTTTAGCAAATATCACAGCAAACCAACCAGCAGTTAAGATATTTCACTCTGAACGACAACTTCAGGGTGGTGCTAGTGGAAAGGTCGGGATCAAAGTCAGTAGGATTTATCTTCTGGTGACCACGAATGTCTGCGCCCAATGGAATGGCAATCCATCCGATAATAATGACATAAATATAGAATATATCCAGCATTTTCCTTTACCTTCAACAGTAAATCTGTAATTTGTATTTGAACATCGCATATAAAACACAAGTTTACGTTAAAGGATAGTATTAGGGATAGTATCTACATATCCACAATCGATAAGTTCTGTGCACAATCCCACTTTACTGGGTCCAGTCACATGAGAATTTCTTGGCTTCTGAGGGGGACAGTCTGTGTAGTGGTGACTTTTCTCTCTCCAGGAAGGGTCACCTGACTCATTTTGTTTCTGCAGCAAGACCATATTGTCACTGTCCACCTCTTTCACCCTGCTGTAATCCTCTGATGTGCTCTCATCTTGTCTCTGCACATCCATGTTGCCAGAGCTGTCGAGTGGGGTGTTTTCTTTCTCGTGAATGAGAATATTCTCACCGCTCACCTCTTTCACTCTGCTGTAGTGCACCTGTTTCCCATCTTCCCCCTGTATGTTTTCCACATGTCTCTGAATATCCACATAAGCGCTGGTTGCGAGGGGTTTGATGGCGTTCTCATCATCTGACGGACTCAGATCTGTTGCTTCTGTGTTTACAATGTTTATACTTGAGCACTGCAGTTTCTGAGTAGGCAGCTGAGGTGGCTCCATGTTAGATAGACTCTCCGCGGAGAGAGACGTATTGCTTTTTTTAATTTCATTTTTTCGTTCCCCAGCTTTCTCACAGTCATTTTGGATGGGGGTTAACTCCTTACAATGGATTTCCGAGTCTAAGCTGAAGCCAGCAGGAATAATCAAGCTTTTCTTCCTTTTTTGAAAATTGGGGGTATCTACCAGAGGTCCGTCATCATTCTCAGTCACAGTTAGGTAGTCCTCCATCTGGTCCTCCCAGGCCTCCACAAGAGGAAAGTGCTGGTCGACGATTAGGGCATTGACAACGTCTTCAGATTGACCACTCTGGAAGCGATAGTTATGGTTAATTCAGAGTACATTATGTATGACCTCAGAATTGTTATCAAGTCCAAATCAACAGTTTGAATATGTTGGAAATACAATGCAGATGCAGGTTTACCTTGAGAAGTTGAACATCAACTCCTCTTATCTTCGGACTAGGAACAGGGGGCAGCACACACTGCTTCACACTGGGGAACAAAAGAAAGTAAGTCATGAGTCAAGTTATCATTGTTATCTTGACTTTATATAAAGAGTTATATATCCTATAAATATATATATATATATATATATTCAGGAGATACATACTGTTTCCTCTTCGTGACCAGAATGCACATTGCTGCTAGAAATGGAATTGCAGAGAAGGTGGAAACCAATATCCAAAAGGGTCTCTCAATCTGAAGATCTACATTTGAAAGCAATGATCATTAGTACTTGCAACAGTTGCCACCTTGTCGTGAATCCAAACATGGAGCAAAGCGCTTCTGAGACTTACAGCTGGGGATTTTCACATAGGTAGAGTTGCTCCACTCGCTCCAGGAGCCGTGGTCTAGTCTACAGCGCACCTGAACCATGTACATCACCCCGGAATTCAGGCTATACAGGCTGAAATGGGTTTCTTTACCGGATGTGTACTCCTAGAGAAAAGAATATATCACCAAACCTCCAGGTCAAGATCACATTTGGGTCAAACAGTAGTTGCAAATATCTTTGCTTTACCTCAACTGGTGTATAACATGAGTCAGATTAAACTGTATACTAACTGCAAAAAACAAATGTTTGTATAGCACATACTGTATACTGTTAGTTTGTAGTACGACATTTGTTCAAAGCAGTTGACATTCATCCTCTTTATTGCCCTCTACTGGCTGCCTACCTAACGGCTTGAATGTAAACCTGACCTCAAGTGAAGTTATAGGTAGTTGAATTCCTTTCTGTTTGGACAGCTGCCATTCAAACCAAGGCTGGATTTCTCTTCCAGCTGCAGCTGATCTAAAATGCAGCCAAAAGGCACTTAAAACAGGATTAATCACTTCTGTTTTCGCTTCTAATCTGTTGCCTTCCAGTTAGATTTTTAGATCTAAACATTTTACCAATTTTCTTGACAGAAAGAACTAGGTCTAGCCTTGAACCATCTGAACTGTAGACTCAGGTGGCAAAATTCAAACCATTACCTTTCTCCCTTTTAAGAGGCTTTGTTTCTACTAACTTTAAGTAAAAATGTACATGCTTTTTTTTTGAATGTCTGGGAGTGCACGTTGGTGCTATTTTGCTGTTTGTTTTTTTACAGGCAATTTACAGTAGACTAGCTTCTCCTGTAAGCTCGACCTGTTTCACCCTTCACTTTGCAAACAATGGCTGGAACAAAGTTCAGTCGTGCCGTCTTATGGGATTTGTTAGCTGATTATAACTGAAAACAAAGGCCTATGTTACTGTTGTTGATATAAAAATACATTATGTAAACAAACCAGGGCTGCAACTGACTCAACCGACTAGTTGTTTCAGCTCTAAAACAAACCTCTAACGGAATCAGAAAACATTTATAACATGGATTTTAACTATTGTCTAGTGTTGGCCCCTATCTGTTTATCAGTTTGAAAGTGATACCAGGTTACATTCCTACATTTTAACAGTGAGGCAAACAATTTAGATTAAATGCAGATCACAGATTGTTTCAAAAGGCACTTGCTGTTCTGTCCTGAACAACAAACACAATGTGTAGCAGTCACTCATTGCAACAACTTTGTAAAACCAAAGTTGTGACACTATTTGACAGCACTGTGGAAGATACTGTTTATGTGCACATTAATTCAGAATTTCTAGTAATTCCATTTTTTTTACATTTAAAACTCACTTTCCACTTGTTGCTGTTTTCTTGTTTGACCCTTAGTTCATATTTAATGGTGACCCAGCCGGACTTGGTGTCCGTGTTATAGGGACGCGTCCAGCTGACATGGAGACATGGGCTGTCCTCTCTCTCCTCCACCAGCAGCGTTAAATTTTCAGGAGCATTGGGCTTCACTGTCGAACACAAACAGAACAAGACTCAGTGTCCACGGCCAAACTTGTGCCTGAGGCTATACGTAGACACAGCAGTGCTTTGCGCTAAATGCTAAAGCCAGCATGCTAATAATGAAATCTAGCACTAAAAGCTAAGTATAGCTGAGGCTGATGGGAATGTGTGAATTTGACTGATAAAAATTTTGACCTGATGATGGCAACAGCTAAAAAGTCAGGGGATCCAGAATGTTATTACAATTCCTCCTGACGGTGACATCAATGTGTGCACCAAATTACACTAATATATGTTTTTAATGTTTGATATGAAGTAAGTTTCCATCCCTGAGATAAAATCTAATGCAGTGGAGTTACACTGTTCTTACATGGGACATGCTCCCTGTGTAGCGTAAGTACAGTTCATGGAGATCACATGCACAACTGCCTGCATAACCAAACAAAAGATGTGAAATTTGATCAGAGACTGTACACAAGTTTTATACCGGGTGCAAACCAGTTCTGCCTCATTCTGTTCAGGTTCACGTCTGTCACTCAGTACTTTTCCATTTCTTACTACGCTCAAGAACGCTGCGCGGCCAATAAAACTGTGGCAATCATTAGCTGAATCAATACAGATAATTTTCTGCTGTGTTAAACTTCTACTCTAATGAATACAAAGATCTAGTAGTCGTCAATAGCTCAAAGTGTATCGCTCCTAGTGACACAAAAACACAGTTGAGCTGAGCAGATTAAGGTGTTTGTGTGTTTAATATTAATAATTCTTTGAGATTTGATATGAAGAGATTAACTTTACTTCTCCTTCAGTTACCGTCTTTATTACTCTACATTTTTGTTTTCTTACTTCCTTGTATTCATTGAAATACTGGAAAAACTGGAAACTGGAATTGTGTTGATGGTTATATCTTTTTTTTGTTTTTTTTTGTTTTACAAATAGGGGGCACATCTTTGTCAGTGAACAGGAATCAGAACACAATATCTCTCTCCTGAGGTTTGATTCATTCATCTCATCTAAATCCTAACAATTTACCGATTTCCATCACATCCATCTTAAAGGGGTCTGAAGTGGCATTCCCAAGGGCATTGGAGGCCACTACTATCAGGCAGTAGTCGACCCAGATGGAGGTGTGGTTCTTATCAAAGAAACAAGAGTTCTTCCCTGCCGACCGATA
The DNA here is from genome assembly GCA_036023655.1 of Nannoperca australis. Taxonomy (NCBI): domain Eukaryota; kingdom Metazoa; phylum Chordata; class Actinopteri; order Centrarchiformes; family Percichthyidae; genus Nannoperca; species Nannoperca australis. Next base: position 23,939 of record JAVQJD010088369.1, on the reverse strand, counting down.
GTCCGGGCACTCGTACGTTCCCTCTAATCTGTAAGTAGACAAAACAAGACCTTTACTGACCAGGATGTGAGTGAACGCTGCTCGGGCAGTTTTTTTACCTCTGTGTACGACAAAATGAACATTGTAAAATTGTGCTGTGGGCAGTAAATACACGTTGACACACAATAAACAAGTACGGTGTCTTCACTGACCACTGCATCACAATCCTAAATGTGTCTAAGAAGTTCTATGAACCTAAAGTGTCAAACAATACAGAAGCATTGTAATTGTAATTCAAATTGAATTTTAAAAAAAGAATAAATGTCCCCAAACTCTACATTTTATGCATGAATAAGACTAAGTCTGCAGCCTGGCTCTGTGTGGTTGCACAGATAAACGCAAACATCGGCATGCCAGTAGGCTCACAACTGCAACGCTAACATGCTGATGTTTAGCATCTATGACGCTAACCATGTTCCCATCTTAGTTTGGGGTGTTAGCATGCTAACATTTGCTAAATAGCACTAGACACAAAGCACAGTTTTGCATTAGTTTTGCAGGTATTTGGGCATAAACCGAACAAACAAAGGTTTGGTCAATGATCAAGTAAGTGGATCAATGTCATTAAAATTCACCCTCTGGGGACCTTGACTGTTCGTACGAAATGTTATGGCAAATCCTCCAGCAGCAGTAATCAAAAAGTCTCAAACTATCAGTATTAGCATTTCACCCTCAGGCCAGGGCAAGAGAGGGTCAAACACGTGAAACGTTTGAAGTCTGCAGGTTTACTTGCACAGCAACAAAAATTTGTGCTCAGCTGACTGAGCACAAGTGTGTGAACAAGAGGGCTGGTAGTTTTCCACTCACCTGTCTAAAACACTACGCGGACAACTCAATAAAAACAGCTTTACCTTTACTCTATCTAAAACTTAATTGGGCATCTGATGGTACCGTGATTAAGAAACATAAAAATATACAGTGATTGAAACCCTGGTTCGATTCCAGCTGGGGGGTCGTTCCCCTCTCTCTCTCTCCCTCCCTTTTTCCTCTCTGTATCTCTACTGTGACATTTGGGAAAAAAAGGAAGTTGCAAAAAAAGGAAAATGAAATCAAAATTTCAAAAAAACGACAGACCTTTCTCTCTCGTAAAAGAGGCGGTGTGTGGTCGGAAGCTCTCCATCAGAGCCTTGCTCCCACCAGCAGGTGAACGTCTCCTTCTCAGGGGACCTGCAGCCGAGCAGGACTGGTTTCCCTGGTGGAGACATGCCTGGCAACACGTGACAAACAAGCATCAGCTCCCAATTTCCAATGTATGTGAGACATGGTTCATCCAGCCCAGATCGTGATGGTCAATTTTGTTTGCGCTTGCCCCACTTAGGGTCTAGTTGCATTTTCCCATTATGTTGTATGCAATAGTACCACATCTCAAATTAGCCTTGCAACAGTGACACTGAAGTAAATTCAGATTTGCAGCATAAGATTTGTGAAACCTTTATTTTATTTCTGAAAGGTAAAAAAAGGACATTTCACTGCGCTTTGTGGCATTATGTAAGTGTTACAGAAACGTCACACCGTCTGACCTTGTAAGATTCTCTACCTGCATGTCTAGGTCTATATAAGCATGGTAAAAATATATTCTTTGTATTTTGACTGAACTGACCCTTTAAACATCATTATTGGCCAAAGATAATGTCATTCAAGCCTTTGAACTTACTGTTGCACTTTGCAGCCGCAGACAGCAACAAGAGCAGTGCCAACCCGAGATCTCTCCTCATCCTGGCCAAACGGACACACTGTGTAACCTGAAAATCAAAGTGACGTCACCTGCTAGTGGTTAATGAGGTTCATATAAACCCGTAGCTTGGCTGCATGTCGTGTTTTGACCTAAAACAAGGAGATATGAAGGGAAAACAACGAGCACAACAAATAATTGTTTGTACGTGTTGTGGCCGACACATACATGCCATCTGCGGTCGTCGCACACTGATGAAACATAACACACAACAAATCAGAGAAGGGATCTACAATGTCACGTTAAAATTATGTGAGGGTTATAAGTTAACAAAGACAGATCAAAGGTGAGGAATAGTACTGGAGCGGCTTGTTTCAAAGAGGAACTAGATTTACCAGAATTACCCTGTGAAAAAAATGATGCTATATCCTGGTGGTGTGTTAAATCTGTTAAACAAACCTTACAATTTCAGTTCAGGAATATATTTGTCATAAATAATTTATTTCTAGGGCTGAATACTTAATTGCATGTTGTTTTTTTAAACTCACACGACTCACTAATGTTGCTTTTAAGATCCAATGTTTATACACTTCCTCATTCCTGGGAGCTCATCTTAAGATCCATAGACATAGATAAAGATCACACACACACACACACACACACACAGTGCACAGTGCACAGACTCCTGAAACACCGGCACACATGTTGGAAACTCTAAAATGCATGTCGGAGTGTCAGCACACTCAGCTATTTACCTCAAACTCCTGTGTGGATTTGTTGCAGGTTTTCGGACTTGTTTGAAATTTGCTGGAGGCTTCCTAATTGAGCTCACAGGGAATACTTGGCAGATTTATGCGCCCTGGTTCAGGCTCCAAAATACATTTTTGTTTGTGTGCCTCCCCTCCCTGCTCTTTGCTACGTAACAACAGTGAAATGATTGATGCTATTAGTCACCCAAAGAGGTGTGGGGATGTATCCTTCACTGGCTGTCCGCCTGTAATTGACAGAATGCCACAAATGGATTACACCTTTTTGCTGATTTTATTCTTGTTTTCTACAGTAATCACAGTGACAACAAGCTCCGTTTCATGCGGCGACACCTGCTGCAACAAGTTTTAACAGGATCGCTTGAGCAAGGCGGGATCTGCATAAGGCTTATTTCTCAATTGCTGCATGTCAAAAAGGATACCTAATGCTAAATATTCAGCCTTACACTCAGACTAAGCCGTGGGTATTGGCTAATACTATAATATTATTTAACATTTCATTTCCAGATTACATTTATTTTATTGTCATAGAAATCAATACCTTACAGCCATAATTTGAATGAACTAAATTACTTGAAGTTGTAGTTTAAACAAAAATAAATAGTTGTAAAAAGTTGTAATCTTAATTTTAACTTGGCCCTACATCAGAAACAAAAAGTATTACTATTTATGTAAATATTGTGCTTCTATAATGAGTCACTACAATAAAATGTCTCAGTAAAACGGACTCAGTCACTGACTTTTTTCTAATAAAACAAACGGGAAAAAAACTATATATCAGAATTATTGGCAAGATACATGCTGAAAGTCTGCTCTGTTATGTAAGTATTACTCCATGTTGTAGACTACCATTTTCAATGTTACTGCAATATAGGTTGGGGAGTATGCAGCATAGGCTACCACGGAGTTTATGAAATATTTTAACAACATATAGCCACTCTTTCTATTAACTGCCATTTTTGGCATAAATTATTCACTTTAAATTGATTAAACTATCAGAAGAAAAGCAACTGATGCCATAACAATTTAACAAATAAAAAAACTGACTCTAGTTACCTGTTAACTTTTAGGGTTTTCTGTTATGGCGGACAATATAATAGATATGTTTTATCATATTGCAATACAAAACTAAGTAACAATAAGGCTAAACAACCCTTTCAACAGAAGCTGGACACGATATGCTAAGTTACTCAAGGGTAGTAAGCCTGCTTATTACGCTGTATTGCATTACATTGCACAACTAAGTGTTCATGTTGTGTCTTCTCCCTGTAGACCTGCCTGCGAGCACACACACACTCACTCACTCACACACTCACACACACACACACACACACACACACACACACAACAAAACGAAACCCCTACACATAACTACTACTTTTAAACGCATTTATGCCCTAACAGCTGCAATGAGAGTAAAAAACATAACAAAAATGTGACACAAATAAAGGTCAATAAAGCTGTGGTGTTAACCCACTCACCAATTTAGGAGGGGCGTCGACCTTCGCTCCTTTGTAAATTAACTACATTTAACTGTTGTTGACACAACGACAAAGGGAAAAGTAGCCTTCTTCAGTCATGGCGCGGTATAACTGCAGACGACCTTCTCACACCTGGCAACCGGTGCCTGACACCTCAGGTAGGATATGATATGAGGAAGCGAGGTGTCCTCTGAATCATGAAGGGGAGGGGTTTGTTGTCGACAAGACGTGCCCACTGGTAAGTTGAGAGAGCGCCGCCGGAGCGAAATGTCTCACGTCTGCTTGATTTCATCTTCCTGACACCGCCGACAAAGAAACTGCCTGGCTAATCGCCACACTTGATTAAATTGTTACGCTTCATGCATGGCTGCTGTCGTATTTGTATTACATAAACGCAATGTAACTTCTGCTCCACTGGCAGACATCAGTCCTCATCTGAAAGCGTAAAATACATCGCTGGACATTAAGAAATAGCGGCCGTTGCCATCCAGCTAGCTAAAAGTTAACTAAACTTAACCAAACAAAAAATTACCATGTAACTAACTAATTAAATAATCAAATACTACAAGTAAAGTTAAAATACACTCCAACTAAGTTATTTTAAAGTAATATAATGCAAACGCTTGGTATGCTATCCATGCTGAGCTAATATTTAGAGCAACATCAAAGAGGCCGCGGCGCCATCTTGAGCGACAACATATCCCTGTGAGCTTAGCTACCACGAAATATTAACCACAACAATGTATCTTCTTGTTATCTTAGGTAGAACATATAGGGTGGGAAATTAGCACCAGCCACATGCATAAAATATGAAAGTGGCTGGTATTTCAGGCACAAATTTACTAGTCAGTGGCTGGTAGATGTTAGATGGTTAAATGCCAGTGGAATAGGAGTGACGTGCTGTTAATAATGTTAATAACTACCTTAGGTGGCACAATGCAAGTAGGTTAGAAGCTCATCTCACTTAACATTGGCATATGTTTATGCTTTGGTATATTGAATTGAATGAATTTGGTATATGCCATTGAAACAACAACTGCATACCTTTCTTACCAATAGGCGTAACAGTAAATTATTTTCAGATCGTCCGCCTGTGAGTAATTATTGATAGGAGGGCAATATTTATTGGAACTATTTTCTTTTGTTCTGAATCCTGAACGCAGTGCCTTTTAGCACACCTGTGAATTAACGTACACTTCTGTTTGGCATTACAAAAAATATCTGCACGTTCACCTTCAGTGGCTCCTCTTGATGCCTAAACAATCTTTGGTAGACCCAAGACAGTGCAGTAGGTGTGTCACATGGATCTTTTGATGGTGTGTCAGTATCGCTTTCTTCACGGAAGTAGACCTTTAAGTAAACTGTTGTGAAGTGTAAGCAATAAAGGAGAGATAATCGGAGATGACAGACAGTTTGCATTCACGTAGGTTAAAAATAATTCAGACTGCAAACTGTAGAAAATCACAATAATATTGCTGTTAAAACATTTCTTTGGTACCCCACACTATTGTATGTTGGTTATTTCTGTGCCATTACTGTAATGCTTTGTCAAATGCTTATTATGTTCAAATACACAGCTAGAGTACTTTATCAATCAGAATGAGACATTACAGTGTAACAGCAGCAAAGTCACAACACATTAGGAAGGTATAGAACATACAAATACAATAAAATAGAGAAAACATACAGCTTAAAAACCCTTCATAATGGATGGCTTTTTTAGAAAGTGGCAGCCATGACCTATTTTAAACCCCTAAATTGTTCCTGTAGCTATTCTTATTGTATAAACACTAACTAGCACAAATGTGGATCAATCCCTGTGCTGTAAACTGTCACAGAGAAGTTGGACAGTATTGAAAAGGTTATTAGTTGTTTTTTCTTTTATAGGATTTGTTAACACTAAGAAAAATATAGAATAACACCAGCCTTATCTTTTACATATATTACAGTCTAATATTTAAATACATAAACAATAAAGTAAAAAAAAAAAAGACAGGTTAATATCTTAATATATTTGTATTTTTGATGATGTTTACACTATTAGAGGAGGTAGATGTAAAGGTGCTCAGCAATCAGCATTTACACATATTTTCTTTTTTTTTTTACTTTTCAAACTTGTTTATTCAAAGCACTACACGCAAGCCCCCATCCCAACACATACACCAAAATATGCTGGACCTAACACAGCCACTGTGTTGATGATATCCACAGGCTGAAACTGTCCGTACATCGTCACAGTCTGGGGACGTCTAGTGAGCACAATTTGAAAGATAGTTTAAATAAACTGTACATTATGTCACACTCAGGAGGGGCACAGGAATCAACCTACAGTACTCGGTTGCAGTCGAGTCAGTTTGCTTTCTGCTAAAATCAATAAAAGGGACCCCAGATCTTAATGTGACGCGTGACCTTAAAACTGCACGAGCTGAATTCTCCAGCATCATTAATGGACCAGTCTATCATCCTCATAACATTACGACTATATGACAAATAGGCACACGGACAGATATCAGTTATTCCCAGTCGACCCTGATATGCCAGAGGATACTACGGGCATTTCTAAGAATAAACTAGTTGAATAGCAGACAAGGTAAACAATGTTTTAAAAATATATATTTTCAAGCTCTGTTAGGCGTGTTTCAACCCTCCACTCAGAAGAAGAGATTTACTGCCTCGGGTGTTTTCACTAGGTCATTACAATTTTCAGGTAATATTTCCTAAATATTCCCTAATAACTTTATGGCAAGTGTCATTCAACAAATTTCTTCATGCACGTGTTAGGGAACTATAAAAATGTGATCAGTGTTTTCTACTGTATGTTTTTATAACTTATTTTTAAGTGATCAATGTGGCAGTTCCTCATAATTCCAACCGAGTTGCTGTTATGTCTGATACTATTAGCTTTGTCCTGATCTGCCGTCAGTTCCCCTCTCGACATGGACACCAGAATAAAAAACGTGAAACTTGTAGCTTTGTTGCAACATGTCAGCAGCTGCACAGGTGGACAAAATAACACACACAAAAATGACCACAGAGCTCTATTGTCGCTCAGATAGTGGTACCAAAAAGCAGAACATCACAAGCTTTGCAACAGTTGCACAGGTGTAAATGTCATTGTGTTTGTTATTCTATGATAAATATGACTAACTTCCTTCCCTCAGACGTCATAAGGCTCAAACTTTTTTCCTCATTTCTCTGAATATCTACATAACCGCTGTTTGTGACTGTGATTTGTTACTTCAGTGTTACAAGGTTTATACTTGGAATGCTGTTTCTGAGTAGGCACCAAGGATGGCTCTGTGTTAGACAAACTCTCCTCTGAGAGACATTTATTGCTTTTTACATATCTTTCTTTCTCTCTCCCTTCCAGTCATTTGTCTGGGGGTTGGACTCCTTACGTTGGACTTCTGATGACAGTCAATCAGCCTTTCTTTCTTTTCTGAGATGTGGGTGGAATTTGGCTGAAGCTTGTTATTATTGTCAGACGCAATTAGTTAGTACTCCATCTGGTCCTTCCAGGCCACCATAAGTGGAAAGTTCTGCTTGATGATCAGGGCACTGACAACACCTTAAGGTCGTCAGCTCTGGAAGCATTAGGGTTAATTGAGCACATTGTTATCTGGCAGTGTTGCCTTGAGAAGTTGAACACCCATGTCTTCTGTTCTTTGGAACAGGAACACACTGCTTCACCATGGGGAACAAAAGAAAGTGAGTCATGAGTTAAATTGTCGCCATCATCTTGACTTCTTTTTTTTTGCAAGGGATACACATTTCCTCTTTATGACTAAGATATCCAAAACATTTTCTCCTTCCAGATCTATCTATATATATAAAAAAAAAAGATTAGTACTTGTGGATCGTCGTTCAGCACAGATCAACTAATCGTTTCAGCTCAAAACTACCGTCGCTGACGAGGGTAAACGCGTTCCAAGGGCCCAAAGCTTTTCCATTGGGAGAACCGTGCTGCAGCTTCGGAAACGATGCAAAGTCAAAAACAAGTACGAAAGCCAAAACATATACAACAGAAACTGAAAAATGAAAGAACCTGCTGCACAGAGTCAAAACAAGAACTTTGCATAATTTCTGTACTTGCAGCACATTTGCTTTTAATGCGTTTGTTTTGGCTTTCTGCCGCACGTTTCCGTTGTATTTGTTTTGGCTTTTCGTACGCTTTTCTGACTTGGCATTGTTTCTTAAGATGCAGCATTTTCCTCCTAACGGAAGTGTTTTGGGCGGTTGTAGTGTGGCGCGTCAGCCGGCACACAAAACAAACCTTGAACAGCAACAGAAAACATTTTCAAGGTAAATTTCAAGTACTTTCAAGTTACCTAAATGTCCAGACTCTCAAAGTCTTTATAATCACATCTAAATTGTTACAATAAATGACAACAGACAACAAATATGACAATGGGATCGTTTCATTTTAAATATTAAAATGAATGTGCTCACACAATGTGATGACAACTTCTGTTTTTGGAACCGAAAAGGGTAAAAAGAAAAAGTTAATCCTTTCTGGCCCTACTCTGTTAATTTGAAAATTATTTCATTGTATTCCAGGAGTGTAGTTGTTAACATTTAACACTCCCCTCACACTTGTGGGTCTCTTAGTTTATTGATGATGATGATGCTTTCATCTCTCTCTCTCTCCTCCATCAGCAGGGTTACCTTTTCAGGAGGGTTTGGCTTCACTGTTGAGCACAGACTTAATCTCTGGGAGGATCTGCCATGTGCAGTAACATGCATGTTAGTCTGTGCTTAGTCTCACAAACCAGTTCTGCCTCATTCCGTTCAGGTTCACGTCTGTCACTCAGTACTTTTCCATTCCTTACTACGCTCAAGAATGCTGCGGGGCCAATAGAACTGCCAATCATTAGCTGAATCAATACAGATCATTTCCAGCTGTGTTATACTTATTATAACATACGTGTTATACAGTTAGACTTACTGTTATACTACTACTCTAATGAAGACACAGATCACTCCTAGTGACACAAAAACACAGTTGAGATAAGAACATTAAGCTGTTGATGATCATTATTCATTTGTTAATTTGAGTCATATAATCTTAATTATATCCACTGGTTCAGTGTTGTAAAAAAATCCACGAAGTCCCAACTTTTCATAGTCATTGTACAGTACGTGGTAGTTCAGAGCCAAACACACGGGAATCATATTCTACTTATTCTTCATAACCCAGAAAAACCCTAAAACCAACTTCTTCAATCTGAAATTTGCCGTCTTTGTTATTTAATTGCCTTTATTTGAGTACAGATGGAATTGATGTTTATATCTTTATTTTTACAAATAAGGGGCACATCTGTGTCACTGAACAGGAATCAATCTCTCTCTCCTGAAGTTTGATTCATTAATCAGAAATGTCACCAAAGTTGATGCTTTTCATCTAAACATTTACTTATTTCATGCACTAAAAGACTGCGTCTACAGCCCTGCTGGCAGCTCTGTGATGACGACAGCGCTAACATGCTGAGGTTTAGCAGGTATGCAGTTCACCTTGTTCACCATCTAAGTTAATTAGTTAGCACTAAATACAAAGTCAGCTGAGGCTAATGGAAATCTCATTAGTTTTGCAGGCATTTGTTTTTAAACCAATGTATTACGTATAAATTGTTGACTAGATGGTGGCATTTGTCGATCGGCTGCGCACTGTGAATATCTGTACAAAGTTTGGTGCCAATCCATCCAGAAGGTATTGAGATATTTCACAGGATAAGCGAAAGAATTTGACCTGCTGGAGGCACTAGAAGAAAAGTCAGGGGATTACCAAAGTCATTACCATTCATCCTCTGGGCACCGTTAATGTCTGAAACGGAATTTCATGGCAATCCATCCAATAGTTATTCAGTCCAGACCAAAGCGGTGGACAGACCGACAGACTGGCATTAGAGCTGTGTCACTAGCACGGCTAAAAACTTACCGTATATGACAGATAAATAAGTGGGACTGAGACTGAGACTGGGAATGAATGCAGCTGCAGAGTCTTCTTGAACAAAAACACAATCTCCATTTTTTTTATAACATGAAAATTAAAAAGAGACCAGGGTATCAGCTATCAGTGGTGAAAAGTCGTAAAGTATCAGAAGTGGCATTTTGCCCTCAGGCCAGGGCACAGCAACAAAGACTTGTGCTCAGCTGACTTGAGCGACAACGGGGCAGGTAGTTTTCCACTCGTCTGTCTACCAGGGCCGGATCTGGCCCGTCCGGCCTGAGGCTGTAGTAGAAAGATGCAGAGGGGGCATATTGTTACAGTCAACATGCACTACTTGTTTTATCCTAGTAGTCTGACGTGTGTGCACATTTGTTGCTTTGTTCCAGCTTGGGGTTCTTTGTTGTATGCAATTCCCCTCTTTCTCTCTCGCTCTCCCTCCCCATTTCCTGTCTGTATCTCTACTGTGACCAGTTGAATGAAAATTAAATAAAAGCAAGTAAGCTTGGTAAAGTGGACTAACTTTTGTCTCTTGTAATAGAGGCGGTGTGTGGCCTCCATCAGAGCCTGGCTCCCACCAGCAGGTAAACCTCTCCTTCTCAGGTGCCCTGCCGCAGAGCAGGACTGGTTTCCCTGGTGGAGACATGCCTGGCAACACGTGAAGCATCAGCTCACAATTCCTCATTAAGCACTAATACAAATAAAAAAGAGAAATATGATACCCTAAATTGGAAACCACTGATTTTAAAATTTGTCACATACATTTAGTGGTATCTAGTCAGGCAGATCATTATCTTTTATGTGCCCAGGTTTTGAGATATTTGTCACTGAGACCTCCTCATCCTCAGTTAAAAAGATTGTTTTTGGCGCTCACAGCAGCCCCAATATTTTGCATAATCCAGAGAAATATGCTGTGAACAGTTTTCGTACGGCCTATTTTTTCAGAAGAAAGAAAATAAGTAGTTACAACCTGTTGACAATGAGGTCTGTGGATTATCCAGAGTAACAGGGACACAGTTTCTAGAAAGACGCCCGGCGTGTCTCCTCATCCTTACACAAACTGACACACTGTGGGACCTGAAAATACAGTCCACTTATGATCATCCTGTGAAACATGATATAAGACTTAAAAATGTGAGAACTAACATGAAATTTCACTTGTGCACGTGCACCTTTTTATCAGAGACGGGTCCTGCACCCAACAAACAGGTGAGGGTTATAAATTAACAAAAACATATCAAAGGTGAGGAACAGTACTGGTGCAGCCGGTTTCACAAAGGTGATATTGTGGTTTAAGTTTAAACCACATTTTCGGTTTGGTCATAAATTATTGATTGCTATAGGGAGAAATACATCATCACATTCACATGACTCACTAATGTTGACCTGTGGAATAACCCTTACGGACTTGATTTCTATGCACTTCCTTAATCCTGGAAGATCATCTTTATTCTGATCCACTGACTCAAATGAAGAGTTAACCAAACTCAAACAAACACGACATTAAAAATAACTAAATAGAACATTAATGCCAACAGCTCCAAGGGCAATCAATCATTAGTAAGTGAAACAACACCAAAAAAATGGTAACTCACTTCTCCACTTTGTAAATGAACTACATTTAAGTGGCGTTGACACGCATACAGAGGAACAAGTTGCGTATTTTGTGTTAGCGGCGTGGACGGCCTCCTAGCGGAGGTAGGATATAACGTGAGGAGGGGGAGGGGTTAGATTGTCTTCACGACAGGCCCACCTGACTACAGTACAGCCAGAGAGTTCATGCAGCGCGAGATTTGACTCCGCCGAGATCAAAACCTGGCTAATGATACGCCACTCTTGATTCAGTGCTATAGGGTTATGCCTAACCCAAATGTTGTTTTACTGGCATATTATAAACGGAATGCCACGTCTGTTCCACTGACACGCATCAACCCTCATCTACAAGAAAAAAAAATAGCTCTATGCACATGACAAAACACGAATAGATAATAAAGGGTATAGTCGTCGTTAGCTAGCTACCATTAGCAGATGGTTTAAGGCACATTTAACCCACAGCTAATAACAATTAAATACACGTAGCAGCAGCAACTAACTAACTAAGTTGTTTTATTGTTTAACCATTGAACTTTGTCACAGTAATAGCAGCGGTCAGCCCAAATGTCCATCAATATGTATTAACCAGAGACATCTGCCAACAATAAGTCGTTACCTTGTAGTACCGTTAACGAAAAGTGAAAATAAGTAGATTTATAGTAGCGGTGAAGCCAACGTACACTGTATGTTACAGTAGCGTAACAAAGTGGTCCTTTGGTATTACTAGAAAAATATCTACATGTTTACCTACACGTTCATATCTTGACACACACACAATCTTTGGCAAAAGCAACCCACAGCTGCACGGGGGGAAAACCAAGAGAGCGTAGTAGGTGTGTCGGTGTCACTTTAGCTATTTCTTCCAGGAAGTTGTCTTTTTTGTCTTGAAGTGAGTTGTTGTCAAGTGCATAATACATCCATGGTGTAATACCAGTGGCTCAGGTCTGACAGAAACGCATTAATGGTAAAGTGTTCTTCGTGGCTGCCATGTCGGATACTTTGGACCGGTCGACGAAGATCAACTTGTTCAAGGAGCCGGTTGTGAAGAAGCTCTGTGATGTGTTGGACAAATCCAGCAGTAAAGGATGGCGGAAACTGGGAGATATCGTCGGCAATGACAGACGGTTTAAAGTCAGGTAGGATGAAACGTGTTCATACTGTAAACTTTATGAAAGCACAGTATTCTTGTTGTTGAAATAATCCTATAGTGTGTCTAACACTCAACACAGTAAGCTAGTTTATGTTGTGTTATTTGTGTGCCTAAAGTGCGGTAGCACACACTTACTGTTCCTCATACTTAGTGTTACTGTTCATCTTCTTCCGTAGTGTTGTCCCGCGCCGTTGCCAGTAGATACGTAAAACGTCAATCAATCGTCCTCGGTCTTCACTCTACATACATCATTTTTACATCAAAACGTAGGAAAACCTGAATGTCTTTCTGCAGTATAAAAAAAAATACTATTTTGGTGCAAAACTTTGTCCAAAGTGCAGAAGTATCAGGCGAGCTCCCCATAGACATCCATTATAACGTTGAGCAGAACATCTCGCCTTTTCTCCCCCCCCCCCCTCACTTTTCTAACTCGCTGCTGTTTCCACATTTGTTAACACCACAAACATCAAATCTACATCATCCCAGGCTTATTGTCTGTGTAAACGCTGCTGTCTGCCATCTCTCTGCTCCCCCACTGCTTCAGGGTTCATTAATCACCATAGCAACCAGTGTCGGACACAAGCGTTTGAACTGTGAACTTGATGGAACTATTTAACCTGCCACAGCTCCTACACGAGAGAGAGCATGTATCACATGGAGGATATATGTGCCCATGAATACAATTAAAGGTTGAAAAGGTAGAAAATTAAAAGAGATCATGTAAAAAATATTATTTACCACACTAAGCATGGACGCTTATGCAGGATACTGTGGTCATAATTCAAATGTATGGAGGATATTTTTGGTCACAATAACAACATTGAAAGTCCAAATCCTGCGAGAGAAAGGGGAAGGAAAAACTGAGCATGACATGATTCCAGGCTTCTGGGGTCACGCTGGGCACACCTTAAAATTTCAGGGGAATTTTCTAGTTTTAGAATAATAGTGCCCAGTAATTTCTGTACTTTAGTAGTGCAATCAAGTAGATAATGTTATGCACTCAATGGCAATGTGCTGGATTGAATATTAAAATAAAACCCATACTACAGGTATATACTTACAGGCTGGACAATACAGTACTATGAGATGAGATTGTATGTATAAACAAATGGTTAGAGGGTCTACAAAGACAGATGAATTTGTCATATAATAGATGTCATGAATGTAATAAATAGATGTTAAAGTAAAGATGTTAAAGGGCTCATCTGGTAGTTAAGAGTCTTCACTACCAGATGAGACCCTGTTCTGACATTAAGGCACGTTTTTCAGTTCCTTTTTGCACTACAGGTTTATTATCATATAATGAAACTCTATATATATTTTTTTTATCAGAACATTAGAACGTCTTTTTAATTATCTAGATTTAGTAATTTTATGGTATTACTGCCTAATTCAACTTTGACATTATCACCTTAATACTGTAGAATAGCTGTCCAACTCTTGACAGTATATGATAACTATATGTTATAGTTATATTCTATGACTAGATTTCTTCTCTGCGCTTTGTGTAAATATATTGGGAGCTACTGATAACCTGAGTAAAATCCCTTGTGTGTGTGTATGTGTATGTGTGTGTTTGTGTGTGTGTGTGTGTGTGTCAACTGGCCAATAAATGATTCTGATATCTGAAATATAACATGCTGACTGTCAAAACTCCTGCATTGTTCTCCAGCTCAAACGACATGGAGATGTGCTCTCTGAAGGTGTTGGAGCTGGAGGGAAGCCCGAGCCGCATGCTGCTGAGGCTGATGGGAGAGCGAGGCTGCACCACGGGTCACCTGATTGACTACCTTCAAACTCTGGGCAACTCAGAGGCCCTGGAGTGCCTGAAACCCTCAGGTACACGAGTCTGTTTGTTACGTTGTCACAGTAGTGTGTTGTATTTATAGCATGAAGGAGAATTGATGACTAACTTTATGGTGTCTGGGTGACACTATACAAGCTTGTCATGCAAGTGATGAAGTTTTTTGGAAAAGAGGAAACATGATAATGTGTTTACTTCAGAATTGCGTTATTGGTGTGGTGGAACTGCAATAAAATACGTTTTGGGAACTAACACTTTTTAACCCACGTGGGTGACTTTGATATGTAACATTGAACGTCAGCTTTACACTTATCTTTCTGATCTTTGGGGATGTAACGCATAGCAAAGATAAAATAAGTGCGTGTCTCCTTTTAATGTACAGCCTTGCAGATCCTCATTCAGCCCCAGTCGGTGGCTCTTATATCTGGCCACAATCTGCGCCTCAGCTGCCATGCTGTGGGCAAATCTCCAGTACAGTACCAGTGGTTCAAGACCAAGGAAGAGGTGAGCTACACACACACACACACACACACACACACACACACACACACACACACACACACACACACACACACACACACTACCTTCCCTCTTACCTTAAAGAAAGCTGTTTGCAATAAAACCTTGTTGTCTTTGTTGTGGTCATGCTGATGTTTTGCATTGTCTCCTCTTCATTCTTCATACTTCTGTAAAGTGTTTTGCCTTTTTATTTTTTATCACTGTAGAGCAGTACATACAGACATGTATTCGCTAAAACAGTATTGCTGGCGCGCGACTTGAAGGAAATTTACATGTAAACCAATGAGTCACAAAATGCAATTAAAGTGCCAAATGAACAGGTCTGGGCTTGACATCTTCTTCACCAGTGCCTCTTTATGGCTTTGGCTCAGATGCCCAACACAAAACAATACCTACTGATGACTGCTTGCTGCATCTATAATACTGCAGCTGTATGAACTTTATGGTCCCTGGAATACAACACTATGATAAATTATAAATGATATCCCCTCCGATGGCAGATTTGCATTCTCAGATTGAGAAACACTTGTATATATTTTCTTTATTCGTCCATAACGTTGACATAAATATTGATACACCCTGTGCCGACATTTCATTCCCTTTCAGATATATATATAACCTTTTAAACCGCTAGTACAGTGAGCATGAATATGAAGTGGGGGTAAGGAGATGAGATGTCAGCCTGCAGATGGAGACCGCTATTTCTCTTCCGGGCTGGAAGGATGTTACACACGTGATACTAATGTGATTCACATTGTCATGCCCCCCCCTCCTCCCTCTCAGGTGCCAAACAGCTTCTCTCCAGACCTGATGATAAGTCCAGTCAATCTGAAGGATGCTGGCTTTTACATCTGCAGGGTCAACTGTGGAGATACGTTTGAATTCAGCCAGTGGGCTCAGGTGGACGTCCTGAATGTCGCCATGTCTTGCGGTAAGATATTGCAGGTGTTTTAAGTCTCGCTTGTGACGGCTGTTTCCTGCTCTGTGTGATGTGTTTTATAAATACATTGTTGTTGTTTTCTCTGTTCATTTGAACCACTTTCGCTAATTTACATCTTTCTCAAGGTGTCTGCATTAGCTGACATGTTGACTTCTTTAGAATAAGTGACTTCGGTGGGAATTGGACCCCTGATTCTAGGACTTTTCCCAACGAGAATTACCAGCTGAAGCAAGATGTTTGTAACTGGGTGTAGTGGATTAGATACTAATGATGTCTCCTCTCTCTCCCTCACCACCAGGGCAGAGTTATCATTCCTTAGAAGGTCGGCTGAAGTTGGTGATCCAGCCTCAGTCCCAGCGGCTACATGTCGGGGACAACTTGCAGCTGGAGTGTGGAGCCGTGGGACGGCCGATCCCTCGATACCAGTGGCACCGAAATGGAGTTCCGATCCCCAACGCCACAAAGAGGAAATTCATGGTGAGGAGAGGCTGTTGGAGAGGTTTCTTTAGATCCTTGTTTGGAAACTTTTTTCACAGTTGTCAGACACTGCGAGGCATGAACTGGTAGCTTTAGATTTTTACTACATTGTTGATGGCTGACATCGTTTACTAATGTTACATCTTTAGGGAACATGCCTTAATAAAAAGTGCCCTTGCTTTTCAGATTCCTCATGTGATGCAGGATCAGCATGGCAGGTATCGCTGTGAGATCAGCAGCAGCACTGAGAGAATGTGGACCAATGAAGTTGATGTTTTAATAGGTATGTCACACTTCCTTTCTTTTTTTTTTTTATGCTGCAATTACAGTCCAGTTAAACCTGCTCTGTCATTACGTCTGAGTGATAATTTACTCTGTTCTCCACTGAAAGAACCAAGGATATCTGTCCAGATTTCAGAGGCAATGGAGTGCTCTGAAGGTACAGTTGAAGGGACTGGTGCATGATGAATCAAATGGCAAAGACAATTAGCAGGCATAGCTGCATGCGAATGTTAATCATACATTTGTTCAAAACTCCTGAAATTGTTCCTGTAACTGCACGGGGGTGATGATGATGGATTATTGTCATGTCAACACTAACCAGCACAAGGCTCACAGGGTTTGCTCTCCAGGTTTCACATGCATGAATTTTGATTTTAATTATTATTATTTTCAATTATTCGTATGTTGAAGGATGGCTGTATTCTGTCTCTTTTTGTCAACAAATCCCACGAAAAGACAAAAACGAACAATGGATTAATCCTGCTAACCGACAACTGTCTAATATTCACTATGAAAAACACGTTATTGAGCCAGCAGGGGTGACATGTTCCTTTTTGTTACAATGAACACGGCAACTGTAGTTTCATTTTGAGTCCACCATCCAGCTCCTGCTATAAATACTTGGGCATCAAATGTGTATTAATCCGCAGATGGAAATAGTCCCCAACAGATGCAGATGTTGCTCCTGTTTAATTAACGTTTGCTAAAAACTACAGTGACCAGCTGTTTTGGAAACTTAAAAAAAAAATGGAACCATGTATCCGCGACCTCAAGCTCGCCAGACAGGGTAGAGAAGTATTGAAAGACGGACATATTGCTGGTTTTGGTCTTTTCATGGGATTTGTTGACAATAAAAAAACATATAATAATACCAACCTAACTTTCTAAATTGAATCGTGATTAGTTGATTCTATTGCATGAAAATTAGACATTGTTTCTACCGTCACTGTAAGGCTTCCCTTCGATTTGACACATCATCTTTTCCTGAATCAAAACAACACTTCTCTAACACCTACGTTAAAATGCTCCGCTTATGTGATTGTAAAAGTATTTGTATTTTTGTTTCGTAGATGATGTTTACGCCATTGGAGGAGGTAACAGTAATCATACTCATCAAGTATTTATGCACATCTATTCAATACATATTTTCCTTACACAGCACTTGCTGTATGATCATGTGACTTTTTCATTTTAGTTTCCAGTGAATTGTTCCTGAATAATATTCCAGATCAACTTTATGGTACGTTTATTTCAACACATTTCTTTATGCACGTGTCAGTGAATTATTACCAAACTGTATGTTTTTATAACTTTTCTTATTTAAATGATTAATAAAGCTGATGCACAGTTTCTCTATGTGTCAACATTGTTACAGTTGTGTCTGACACTGTCAGGATCTTTGTCCTGATCTGCTGTCAGTTCCCCTCTCACCACGAGAACTAAAATAAAGATGTGAAACTCGTAGCTTTCTTGCAACATATGAAGTCCCCGTTTATTACAAGTTAATATTTCAGTTATAAAGTATCTTGCTTAAAATGCTATAATAACCCAATGTTAAGGATCATTATCAAAATATTTGCTTATTTTATGTGTCGCCAATATATTTATTGAATGTTTAAACTCAAATATTACCACTTTCTGTACTTGTAGTTCAGCCAGGGGAACTGGCTATAGCAGACTTATTTAAACAGGTAGTGAAAATCAACAATATCTGTGCCTTTTTTTGTTGTTTTGCATATTTTTCTATTTTATATATGTATTCTTTGTTGGAGAAATCTTCAAAATGTACACTAGGGGATTATTCTATTAAAGCCAGAACCTATGTCAATTGAGTTTATACACGTTGCAGCCGACTGGACTTGAACAGTCCCATCCCATAGTTTTAACAGTACGGTTTTCTCCCTCTCCCGTGTCGCCTCTCAGCGACTGACAAGGTGGCCCTGCTGATCGGCAATCTGTCTTACCAGAACCACCCGCAGCTCAAAGCTCCCATGGTGGACGTGTACGACCTCACCAACCTCCTGCGGCAGCTAAACTTCCAGGTGGTTTCCCTGCTGGACCTCACAGAGTCCGAGATGAGAAACGCTGTCGACGAGTTCCTGCTGCTGCTTCACAAAGGAGTCTACGGTATGTTGGGATTTTACAAACCTGTGGATGTGGTAGTATATCCAGAAATACTCACAAGAATTATGTTCTAGGTGTATTTTATAGTGACAGAAACTTGGACTGAAGGGTAGAAGAATTGAAATACACACTTCCCTCTTCAGGTCTGCTGTACTACGCTGGTCATGGATATGAGAACTACGGCAACAGTTTCATGGTGCCTGTAGACGCACCAAACCCGTACCGCTCGGCCAACTGTTTATGTGTGCAGAGCATCCTTAAACTGATGCAGGAGAAGGAGACGGGCCTCAATGTCTTCCTGCTGGACATGTGCAGGAAGAGGTGAGTCCTTGAGACAGCGGGTCATTCCTTTTAAGTCTGTGACATTTAACTAGAAGTCTTTGTTTAAGATGTTTTTACTTAAATAAAAGAACATTTTAGAGTGAGTACAGAAGGAATCATTTTGCAAAGAAATTTCCCCATGCTCCAAAAAGATTTCTTTTTCTTTCGAACCTGTAGTTTTATAGGGTTTTTCATGGTTCATGGTTGTTGTATTGTATGGTCATTATTGTTTAATAAGGTGATATTGATTAATCGTTTGGTCAATTAAAAGTAGAAAGGAAATAGTTAATTACAGTTTACCAAGTGATGTCTTCAAATTGCTTGTTTTGGCCAAAATATTCCGTTTATTTTCATGGAAAAATCAGAAAACCTGCAAATATTGACATTTGATGAGGTGGAACTGGTTCATTATCAATTTAGCATTTTGTTGCTAAAACAATTGAAATAGTTGCCAGTTAATGTTCTGTCAGTCATCTAAAATGATGAATTGTTTGAGCTGTAGTTTTGTTACCTACATGTTAACCTTTTGTTCATTGTAGTGTTTTTATTCTTTGTGATGTTTCCTTTGAAAACATTTTTTTAAAGGTATTTTTGCTTTTATTGGTTAAATGAGTAGATAAATAGTTTTTGTGTGTTATTCCACGACAGTACCTTTTAAGCAATTGTTTGCTCTGTTTGGGATTTATCGCCTTACACATCTTAGAAGTTTTTTTTACAGATTTATTTATTTTCCAGGAACATTCATGATGAGAGCACTCCAAACATTGTCCTGAGGGTTACGGCCAACATTGTCTTTGGATACGCTACGTAAGTTCGACACATCAGTTGTCACTCAGAACTACAACACGCTTTCTGTTTCCCAGAATGTTAAACGTCGTATTCTTCGTTTGGCCGTTCAGGTGCCAAGATGCCGAGGCCTTTGAGCTGAGCTCCAGCGGCTTCACCAACGGTGTGTTTGTCAAATTTTTGAAGAAGCGACTGCTGGACGACGAGAAGATCACCGTGGTGCTGGACAGAGTCGCTGAGGGTGAGACCAGAACAGAAACACGATATGTAACAACATCATATGTAGCCCTGCAAGCAACCGTTTGGCGCTGTTTGGTTATTAAAATGTGATAACTGTGTTTTACAGTTTCCCACAGGATGTAGGAGGGTAATAAATGAATGTCACAATTGTGTCCGCTTGCTTGTGGGCGAATGGAGTTTCAGATATTTTGTGAGGCGCTGCAGTAAAGACAGGTTGTTGTTGAAACGTGTTAAATAATGTTTTTTCGTTTGTGTCCAGACATGGGTCAGTTTGATGCCACGAAGGGGAAGCAGGCCCTGGAGATCCGCAGCAGCCTGTCAGAGAGGAGAGCTCTGAGCGATCCCATTCTGCCCGGCGACAGCACTGACCTCGCTCACGCTCACAGCCGCCAGTGGGCAAAGGCTCACGGTGAGTTTAAAAACACAAACTCTCTACTTCACTTTGAAATATTTGTTTATCTGCTTGTTATCGCTTTACCGGGATGCCCCCATTTGCTTACTGCGGCTCAGTGCTACACGCTCAGTCAAATGTTGACTCTGGTGAATGTTGATTCACGATACGCACACTTCTCAAGAAAACCGCACTGTTGTTGGAAACATGGTTGGAAGAGCGAGAAACACCCGATGACGTTATCGCCTCTTCCTCTTCCGTCAGTTAATAAATATTTGCTTATGGAAAAGAGAAGCCACTAGTTTTTACAGCGAGGAAACTTCCAGTAGTTTGTGGAGTGTTTGTGTCTTCTGATAAATCAATAAATGTAAATTCATCTGTTTGGACATTATTACCCAAAGGATATTAGTGAACATTAGTGTAAGTAAATGGAGTTGAGCATGAAAACCAGGTGCAGTTTTTCAAATCAATCCAATGTATAATACCTGAAATGTTTTGGGTTTTTTGTATGTTTTTCCAGAGCTTCCTGAGAGTATGTGTCTCGACTTCGACTGTGGGGCTCAGATCAAGTTGGGCTTCGCTGCAGAGTTCTCAAATGTGCTCGTGATTTACACTCACATCGTGAAGAAGCCCGAGGACATGTCCTTCTGCCAGGCTCACGTCACCGACTTCTCACAGGTCAGTATGTCGTCACGAACACTGCTTATTTCTTTCTTTCTTACCTATTTAACATCAACCTTGTAGGGAAATTGGATAATTAAATGCACCTACAAATACGTTTGAAAGTGGGGAGTGCGCATATGTGTTTGTGAATCCTGTACACTGCCACCTGCTTCTCTTCCTTACTGCAGGACCTTGATGTGGATCCTAAAGAGATGAACAGAGAGACTCCAGAGGAGACAGGGATCTACTTTCTGTCCAGCAGCCTGCCGCAGCACTGTCTTTACACCAGAGTCAGCGCAATGCAGAAACTCAGGGTACAAACCTCCAAATGTTGGCATATAACACCGTGCGAAAGCCTAACCTCTTTAAGAACAGCACAACAGCTGCGTCTTCATGTTTATGACCAAGTATATTTCCCTTTTTGATTTTCATTCTATTAAGAAAGCATGTCGTCCTGTGATTAAATAACAGAGCGAAAATGCTAATGTCAGCATGTCCTATGCTGATGTCCTAAAAGATGGATAGGGATCCCATTGTGTTTCTAAATACTTCTGTTTCTCACGTGCAACAGGAGGATCTGGTCTTCACCGTGTGCCTTCAGGGCACCTTCACTGCCATGGATGACGATCCCGTCCACTGGACCAAAAGCATCAACATCGGCAAGCCGCTGATCGCCCGACTTGATCTGCACCGGGCCATGCGGCGAAATAGCTGCCTGCAGACGTGCCGGATGCCCCACAGCCCATCCCACAGCCCCTGTCACAGCCCCTGTCACAGCCCCTGTCACAGCCCCGGGCCTGAACACCGCCTCCACCTCCAGCCCCAGGACTACAACCGCCTGTCGCCACAACACCACTACCTGGACGTGTACGAGCGTCTTCAGGGTGCAGTGGGGGGCTGTGGGGATTCCTACTACGACAACCTCAGCCAATCTCGCTATGAACCTGCGTACGACTCAGCCGGTGGGCTCTCAAGCTCACCGGGCCGGCTCAGCATCCCTATAGAGGCCAGTGACGACATCACCGAGCTGCAGACTGTCTTCATCAACAGCCTGCAGCTTCAGCAGCAGTGAAGCAGCTGCTGGACGACATCGATATTTCTCAGAAGAAAAGTTTTAAGTGTCAAACGTATCTGGAGTACTGCTGCTCTTTCTGTTACAAGTTGTGACTTGATTGTTTAGAATATTATTGAAGTTAAAGCATTATTTCCCTCAACAAGCTGTACACTGACTTTTGTACTTTGAGTTTTTTTAAATACATTTTTAAGAACGATTAAAACTGTGTGTAAACTGCCATATTTGCACCACAAGGGCTAATTGCTGCGATCATGTTTTGAATCCCCGAATTTCGCCAAGCAGAAAAGCAAAGATACTGGATGGTCGTAGTCAAGATCAAACATGTCGGGGCCCTTGTGTAACATTATTATGAAAACTTTATTTCAGAGCTGGAATTTTACCTCTCAACAAGGTTTGTTTAAAAATGAAAGGAACATTAAGATTAAGAAGAAAAGTCGTGAAGCAATCTGCACACAAGGCCTCACCTGCCTTCACTGCAAGAACAGCAGTGTGAGCATATGTTAATTAATTAACAGAGACGAGCTTCCTCTGCTGTACTCTAAGAAATCAATATCTAAGGCCGTCAGCAGACCTTTAATAATGAAATTAACCAGAGGAGAGAAAGTGATGGTTAAACAAACGTCTGATTTAAAAACCTCCAACCACTGAGAACATTTCCACAAAGCTGCTATTCTTTTGTTTTTCTACCTTGTAGCTATTCACCCCTCAAGTTGGCGGTCTGTTGGAACCAGCTGCCATTTCTTCAGCTCCTTTTATATCCTTGTTTGGCACAGGACTTTATTAGTGTCTTAAACTTTCCAAAAGAGTTTCACTCAGTGACTTTCCTGCTGGGATTTTAAGGCACAGTTCACTTTATTATCCCTCCACAAGTTCATGTTGCTACTTTTGGTTTGGCCCACTGCACTCTTGATTGACATAACTCCTGCAGAGGTCCGTATCTGAATGTAAAATAAGAGTCGGCCTACAACAAGCCTGATGTTCAGTCATTGCAGTGTGTGTAACTTTAAGAACTAGTCATTTCCACATGTGACAATGTGGCGCATGCAGAATGAATCTCCTTACATAAGAAACCACGAGTCCTTACTGTCCCACACAGCGAGAGAAACGACCAAACCCGAGTTCAGTAGCTCAGTCCCTTCTTTGCTTCCACACACTGTTTATTCACATCAGGTCAAGATTGTTTGTAAGAGGAGCAACTTACTAAGAAACACTGGAGGAAGGAAAAGGAAATGAATATGTTATACATTAATAATGTGGAAAGATTGGAGACAAAACGATATGTTTTTGTTGTTCAAAAACAATGAGTAAACCGAGTCCGGCGAAGTAACTGATCACGAATAAGCTCAGTCCAAGGAGTGTGTGACGTGTAGACGTGCTGTGTGAGAGCTGTGTGTGCACATCAGTGGTGCGTTTGACACTTTGTAGCCTGTGCCAGTGTTGAACTTAGTGTTATTAATAAATACTGCTCATGGAGGCTACATTACATTACATTACATTTAGGCATTTAGCAGACGCTTTTATCCAAAGCGACTTCCAAAATAAGAGCTTTAAATCAAGTGCATAGAACCATGATTGAAAACAACAGGACGTCTCATCAGACTTGTAAGGGCTGGTAATGAATCGCAAGTGCTATAAGCAGGTACATCGCTGCCCATGGCAGAATCAGAAGAG